>JBBPBX010020896.1:0-10654 GCA_038048925.1 Garcialebias charrua | reverse complement strand
ATATATATATATATATATATATATGTATATTAGGGGTGTACGAGATCTCGCGATATTAAACTCCCGCGATATCTCTCGTTGAGAGGTAACGTTGTCTCGCGAGTCGCTAATGCTAGCAGAGCCCCTAGCAAGTCAGCGTCACGGACAGCATGGCTTCGCCGGATGAAGTTGCTATAGAAGACGCCCCAACTACTGATGGAGGGTCCCGGTGCCGCAGACGCCTCTACATTGATGGAGGGTCCCGGCGCTGCCCCGAATGTAAAGACACGCGTGTAAACACCGGTGTGACCGGTGTTGCCAGATAGAGTCCCACCCACCCAAAGCACTCTTTACCCGCAAAAGTCAGAAGGAAAATCGCGGTGAACCGCCCAATCTGGCAACACTGGTGAGTGACGGCTGCAGATTCAGGCTGATGCGGATATTTATGTTCAATTTTTGGAAAGTCCTGCGTGAATATCTATTTTTTTTAACAAAGTTGAACGTTCTAAGGTCTAAGGAGATTCAATCAGTAAAATGAAGACATCAGTTGAGTTTGTAATACATGTTAAAACAGAATAAAAGCCTTTTTGCGGCATAAAACCGATCTTTGAAGTTTTCTTGAACTAACATTAAAATCTCGTCTCGTTCTCGCGAACTCTGTAATTTGTCTCGTCTCGTCTCGAGAGTTTTGTGTATCGTTACACCCCTAATATATATATATATATATATATATATATAATATATATATATATATATATATATATATATATATATATGAACCAGGTGGTGTCTTTCTTACAAGACAAAGAAATTGATGTGGACCATGATGACATCTCGATCTGTCACACCTTGCCTAGTAAAGCTGAAAAATTGAACATATCAATAATTGTAAAGTTCATTAGTAGGAAAGCTAGAAATAATGTAATAATGCAAGCAAAAAAACTGAAGAGAACAAGGGTATACATAAATGAAAATCTAACAAAAAATGGCAATATTGCGCGTGAGGCAAGGTTGTTAAAAAACAGAATAAAACAACATCAACATGGACAAGAAATGGAAATGTTTGGATCAAAGTACGTGAAGGGTCTCAATCAAAAATAATAAAAGAACTAAAGGATTTGGAAAGACTTAGATGATCTTAGGAGAGGACAAATTGCAAAGTATTTAAATAATTTACATGTAAAATTTGACAAAATGTACATTCTAATGAACAAGTACACCTAATCATGACAACATACGAAAACTCAGAATCTAAAATATATAGTACTGAAGATGTGATTGATACAGATTTCTTTCCAGTTATAAAAGATTGTAAATATTATAGTGAAGAGCAGTTTAATGATATCAATGTAACAAATGGAGGTCTTTCTATTATTCACTTTAACAGTAGAAGTATAAATGCAAATATATCCAAAATAATAGATTATCTAAAACAATTACACAGAACATTTGATATAATAGCACTGTCAGAGACATGGCTCAATGATGAAAATGTAAGTATTAACATTGAAGGGTATGAATTATATTATATGAATAGAAATAGTGGAAGCTGTGGTAATTTTAACGGAAGTACATCACCACTACCCGTGGCATATAGCCTATTAGTTCTGACCTATGGCATAGAGATTACGGACTTAGTAATAGTTCCTCAAAACCCTGTTCTGTCTGACCATTTTTTTAAATAACCTTTGAGTTTACATTAAATGTTTACAGTCACTGAGAGTAAATTTCATCTTAGCAGGTGCTTATCAGAAAACGCTGTAACCAAAATTAAACAATCTCTTCCATCAATGTTCTCCTCTGTCTTGCAGAGTAATGCATCAGAGAACAGTGACTTAGATCATCTAGTTCAGTGGTCCTCACTTTTTTTTTTCTTCAAAAGAGCCATATTAACAGATCAAAGTAAAGTGGAGAGCCGCAATATCACCCCAAGTCACTCAAATAAAAGAAAACAAATTAAACAACCCACCTATGAACAAAAAAGAAACACAGCCAGCACATTATCTGTTTAAACAAAATGTACATTAGTACTGAGATGAGCAGAAGCTGTGGTGCATCATGTCCTTGACTTTTTTCATGTTGCATTTGTAATTTGTTGTTGCAACCACAGTGAGGCATTCAAGATGGACATGGGTCAGTCGGTTTCTCTGTTTTTGCTTGATAGTGTTCATGACTGAAAATGTTGACTGTATAAAAAATTCAGCTTTTAGCTATTACCCCAATCCCATGAAGAAAACACAAGTCAACAATAACAATGAATACCAAAGTCCATGATAAACAATGACTATTATTATTATAAAGTTAATTTATTTAAGCCAAAACAAAACAATTATATATACAATAAGAAATACAATCACAAATAAAATGAAAATGAATATGCTGTACTATGTGTACGGATGACGATGCTCCCCTTCACATTTCCGCCTGCCCCCTCATGTAACCATGCCTGGAACGGGCCCTGTAAGATGCTACTACTTCCTTCACCGCAGATGGCAGCAGGTGCAGAGATGCACGCAGCCGGTAGCTGATCCAGCTGAGATTAACAGGATATTTTTTGACTGGTGAGGTCAGCGGACGTGCGTGGCTGGTGATGATCAACGTATATTGCCCGCTACCACCAAGCAAGGGATTGAGGAGCAATGTGTGTTGTGTGTGTGTTGAGGAGCATCAAATGTAGAACCACTAGACTGAGAAACAGCTTCTACCCTGAGGCTGTCAGACTCATGAATAAATAAATAATAAGAATAAACACTGCAAAATGTCACATCATACTGATACTGATCTGTTTCTTGTTGCTGCGTTCATCTGTGACCATCTGCTCATCAGACTCATGAATAAATAAATAATAAGAATAAACACTGCAAAATGTCACATCATACTGATACTGATCTGTTTCTTGTTGCTGCGTTCATCTGTGACCATCTGCTCATGTTCGTGCTGCTGTTTATAATGATGTTTTTCTACTACATTAGGGCTTAGTGTATTACTAGCTGATGTGATGTCTCTCTTAGTTAATCCTAGATGTTATTATTGTATTTCTCTTGCATTTGTTGTTGGATGTAACTGGGACCCTGTGTACATAATCTCGTTTTCAACACATGTACTACATGCGGTGCAAATGACAATAAATTCTCTCTGACTCTGACTCTGACTCTGACTCTGATATAATGAACTCACCGCACAGGTCAGAGACAAAGTTGGGAAGAAGTACAGATTAGGATTGGGTTATAAAAAACATCCAAACCCTGAAGACCTGTTCCACATAACCTGATGGAGCTGGATGCAACAAACTAGCAAGAATGCCAAAAGAGTTGAAAACATTTGCACCCAACTTTTCTCTGTGTCTCTCCTGCTGCTGCTGTCATATGCAGTGTGTTGAAGTGTTTGTGCTTCACGTGAACAAAAGAAGACTGGCTGTCTAACAAAAGTTTGACATTCGTTGCACAATCAAAGTGGGGCCACAAAGAGTGGCAGAGAAGCCAGATGTGATGAAGACTCCAGTTCTCTCTGCTGCTCTCTGACACGCCGTGCTGCGTTCACTGACACCTCCGAACAGACACTTGTCCACAAAAGCCGTTTTCGCACGGCACGGAACGTCCTCTGTCCTCCAAGCTGTCGTGGACAACAACTGTTGGTAAGATAATAAAAACGCTGTATGCTAATAAACTTTTTTGCCCTTTCCTTTTCTACCTGTCTGCGTGATACTGTCTGTATTTGTTATTAATTACTATTCTTCCTCTGTTTTCCTGTTTCTGGAGCATCAGTGACACGATGCCAGGCAGTGCTCTGCCATGATGCCAATGTCCTGCGCCACTCAAAGGGCTCATCTGTTGCCAAAAGTAAGGCTAATATTTACTATATTGTATTTAGTTTTACTACAACGATTACAGCTAAGAAGTATCTCAAAGTAGAGATGCTTAGCTGTAAAGTTTTATTTAAAAAAATGTTTGTTTGAACCATGTCTTTAAACAAATAGAGTTAAATGTTGCCAAAATGTAAGGCTAAAATTTACTATTGTATTTAGTATTAAACCATTACAGCTAAGTAATCAGTAGACATACTTAGCTGTAAAGTTTTTTTTTTTTAATAAAATTTGTTTGAACCATATCTTTAAACAAATAAAAAGTTGAACACTAAATATTGGCATGTCATTTTTTTGCAGTCTGTGAGGAACATTGAAGGACGTCCGTCTCTTCATTGTTGGTGATCGTGCATACCTGCTGTTGGACTGGCTCGTCAAAGGATACCCAAACTCTCCTCGTCTGACTCCTCAAGTCATTTAATGTTTACCTTAGCTCAGTCAGGTGGAGGTAGAGATGACCTTCAGGTTGCTGAAGTCACAGTAGAGAGTTCTTCTAAAAAGATACTTGTCATGTATTTGTGTTCACATGCAGTTAACATTTGTATAAAATTATTATCACAATAAAAAACTGCAAATACTAGTGAACATCTGAGCTCTTTAATGGACCAAACATTTTAACAAATTCTTGTAAACAGTTGAAATTGCTTGTTTGAAACATGTTTCATTCTTAGTGCAATTTGAGGTATATCAGAAAAACATAAAAATTAAACATTCAAAATGTGTGTGCAAAACAGACGATGTGCACAGATCAAATCTTGTAATGATGACAACAACAAAAAAACATTCTTTGGTCATTTAAAAACTACAGTAACCTGTAATTCAGTAACTTCTTTATCAACTCATCGCATACTTTCACAATTTCGATGTATGCATGTGATTTAGGACAACAAAATTGGTGACAAAATAATCGATTTTACTTCCAAAATGTATGTTTCTGTATCCTGATAGAGCAGCAAATGTGTTTTTATCCTGTGAGTCATGCAGAAACTCAGAGTCCTTATTAAACCACCTGACTGTATTAAGTTAGGACATCTTAATTGTACCATAAACTATCAATCCTAATGTCTGTGTAAAAAATACATTTACAGATCTGTCAGGGGACAAAGAAAAATGGTTGTGGAGAATTGAAACATTTTCAAATCAGTTTTGAGTTGTTCTAAAGCACATGTGTGAACTTCTTGGGATTCCTCAGTAGAAGACGTGGGACTCTTGCATCTTCTGCCACCATCACCTGCCACTGTCTGTTGTGTGCTGCTGCCAGCTGCCTCTTCAAAGCTGGACTCATCATCTGAAAAACAAACAAAATAAAGTTTAACTGGGCCCCTGATATGTTGAAATTTGTTAGGTTAATTATGTGGTTAGTTGAAGTAGTGTTATAATCTACAATACAGTAGTACTGTATTGCTCTAAAGCTACTCTTATTTCTTATTATAATTACATTTTAACATAGTTGTTGTTTCTAATTACTCCAGGTAATACAGTACAGAGGGTTAATGTGGTTTGAAGAGTCTAACTTACCAGAAAGGATGCTTTGCTCCTCTGGTTAGCTTCGGGGCTGTAGTCCTCAGATTCCTCTCCTCCTCATAAGATCCACACCGCTGCCTGCTGTGATGGAAGTGGCAGATCTCTCATCAGTTCGTCCATCAACACGTAAAATGAAAAAGTGGTGGGGTCAGAGCCACTTCTCCCATTGTTGTTTTTAGCTTTGTAGCACTTATGGTGTGGTCACTGAACAGCTTTTCAATCTCCAAAAAGCTCGTCACGCATGCAAGTGGACGCACTTTGTGTCCAGACCAAAAAGCCAGAACGCGAAAGAGCTGCGAAACTGCTGCGGGATGTGTGGGAGGAGCTTACCGGTGTACCGAGTCGTCACTGCACTCCGCGAGGCGAGGAGCTTTTTATTTCTGTCTCAGTAGAGCAGACTTGACTGGTCGTGAAGGAATTGTCGCGAACACACAGCTACAATGAGTTTCTCTTCCATAGTCCATGACTCCGCGGGTTTTTTCTGTGTCCCACAAACAATACGTCACATGCGCAATCGTTTCCGCGTCACTGGTTTCCGCGTCACATAGGGACTCTCCCCCTGACCCCCTCTCTTCTCCCCCGACTCTCCCTGATTGGTTGACACACCAACCAATCAGGTAGAGTTGAGCGGCGTTTGAAAGTTTGAACCGCGAAATCTTCAGCATGCTGAAGGTGTGCTTTGGAGGCTGAAGCCGGTCCACGTGCACGGAAAAACGCTTCCCAGCACGCTCAACACGCACGCGACGTGACGCCAAGACGCGGCTGGAAGCGCGTCCCCCATTGACTTTACATGTAAACTGGATGCTCCTGCTGCTGAAAAGCTGTTCGGTGTGACCACACCATTAGCTTTCAAGCACTTCCAGCGATCTCCAGCTTCTTCCAGCTTTTCATGTACTTGTGTAAATAACTCCGTGTTCCTACACGTTCGGTCACGTTTTTCTATAAATGTAACAAAATCATTGTTTGACAGTAACGTTGAATTGAATCTCCACTGTCTACTCCTTATAGGAATGTCAGGGAGGGACAAAGACAGAGTGACAGGTGCATGGTCTGAGATGACAATACTGTGGTAGTCACAGCCACGGACAGAGGGAAGAAGTTTGTTGTCCATGAAAAAGTAATCGATCCTCGAGTATGAATGATGAACATGAGAAAAAAAAGAATATTCTCTCTCAGCTGGGTGTAAAAAACGCCATACATCGCACAGGCCATACTTAGATAGAAAGGCACGAATAGTGTGGGACGACCTGCTGGCTGTGGCAGGGTTTGTAGAGGATCTGTCCAAAACTGGGTCCAACCAGCAATTCAAGTCACCACTGAGTATCAATGAGTATGTGTTTAGGTCCGGGAGCAGTGAGAATAATTTCTCAAAGAAACCAACATCATCCGTATTTGGGGCATAAACGTTAACTAGCACTACTGGTGTGTTGTACAATTTACCGGAAACAATCACAAAACGACCATATTTATCTGAGTTAACTTGAAAAGGTTCAAATGAAATGTCTTGACTGATGAGGATCGAGACGCCCCGAGCCTTTGCTCGAAATGAGGAATGGAAACTCTGCCCGTGCCATGTTTGCAGTAATCGTTTGCTATCGTCACTTCTAATGTGAGTCTCCTGCAGGAAAGCAATGCCTGTATTTAACTGTTTTAAATGAGAGAGCACCTTCCTTCTCTTGACGGGGTGGTTTAAACCTTTGACGTTCCAGCTTGACAACACCAACTGACCACTCATATTACTAATAATTTGTATAAGAAAGGTAGGTAATACAGTCTAATGTGTTGATGGCTGTGCAGTTCTTGGCAAAGTGAAAGAAAATATAAATTAATGGCAGTGATGGACCCCCCACCCCCTCCCTTTCCCACCCTGGACAGCTGCAACAGACAGAAGCAGCAAGCTCCATAGAAATTAAAAATAAGTCTCCTGTCTAACTTTTAAACTAGTGCTCCAGTATCATCAGAGGAAAAAAAAAATGTATAAGCACCTCATGCAAGGCCAAAAATGTACACATAGATGTGTGATCACGCATACACATATAAACAAGGTTAAATTAATCCTAATCCTAAATTAAATCTTCAATCAGTCCAAGACCAATTCAAGATTCAATTCAAGATAGTCAACAGGTAAACAAGAAGAGGAAAAATGTTAATAGTTCAAAATAATATATTAAAAACATTATATATTTCACCCATTTTTATACCTGGATAGGCCTACTTCAATTATTTATGTGCCTAAATACCTAATGCCTAAAAAAAAAAAAAAAAATAAAAAATTTTTATAAGCACCTCACAAACTAGTTTAAAGTATGCAAGGCCAAAAAATGTATACACATGTACCGGTAATCACGCACACATATACAAACGTAAAGTTAAATTAATCCCAATCTCAAATTAATTATCAATCAATCCAGGACTAACCCAAGATTCAGCTCAAAATAGTCAACAGGTAAACGAGAAAAGGAAAAATGTTTCATTTCAAAAATGTTAATAGTTCAAAAAAAGCTGCAACTAAAAAAGTCTCAGATAATCAGAGTATGTGCAGAGTCCTGCTCATCTGTTCCTCACCTCATGTAAAGAAAAGTTTAGTGTAAACAGAAACAAAGCCAGTGCGGGAACAGCGCATTGGTGTCAGCAATACGCTTCCGTACATTGTTCATCAGTTAGAAGAAAAGTTTAAATATTACTTGCGCTGTGAAGCTTGAAAGGTGTCACTGAACTTCTGCGCCTCTTCGACCGAGCCCAGCCACTTTCTGTGTCCATCAGGTAAAGTCACGCGAAGTCGAGCAGGAAAAAGCAGAGCAGGTTTTAGACCCAAAGAATACAGTGCGGACATCACGTCCTTATATTCCACTCGCTGGTTGAGGACTTCTGGGCTGTAGTCTTCCACGATCCGCACCGGTTTACCCTGGTATTCAAGCCTGCCTCTGCGTCGGGCCTCCCGGATCAGCAGCTCCTTTACCTGGACCCGGTGCACTCGCAGGATAACCGGGCGCGGCCGCTGGTCCGAGGCGGGTTTCGGAGCGAGGGTTCGATGGGCCCGGTCCAGTTCGGGTGGAGAAGGAAGCGTGTCACGCCCGAAGATGTCGCACAGCAGGTTGGAGAAGAAGTCTGTGGGACGTCCGCTTTCAATAGATTCCGGTAAACCCAGCACACGAATATTCTGCCGTCTGCTTCGATTTTCTAAATCCGCCAGTTTAGATCTTAGTCTGGCGTTTTCCTCCTGCAGAGTTGAGCAGGTGTTTTCCACCTCCGACATGCGCTGGCTCAGGTCGTTAGTGACAAGTTCCAGTGATGACACACGCTGGCCGTGTTCCTCCACCGCGAGCCGAGTTTGGTCCAATTTGAGATCCAGCTGGTGAAAAGTTTGTTTAAACTCAGCTGACAGCGCCGCGCGGTGTTCCTCCAGCAGCGAGGTAATTGCCTCGAGGGTTAGGCCAGCGTCATCGTCCTTCTTCGATCTTGCCGACCTCTGAGACATTTTTTAATCCAAAATCTTCAAAAGAGATGCTTGATGGAAGTTGTGTGCGTGATAATAGTCAAAAAATATTACATATAGAGGGCTTGGTGGTACTAAAAAATAAATTTTACCCGGAGCACTGGCAAGTGCGACTCACTCCATCTCACGACCACACCCCCGCTATTCCTAATTAACTTTTTTTAATTAAAATTATAATCTTATTAACTCATTTTTTTCTTCTTCTTTGTGTTTTATTTCCAGTCTGGGACAGAGATAGCAGCTGAGTCTTCTTCCTGTTCAGGGAAATCCACCAGAGATCACTTTCAGCTAAGAAGTCTGTGATGACTGAACTCTGAACTTTTCCAGGGACAGGTGGGAGCAGGTCCAAGAAGAGGTTGTGAAAGGCTGTATAGCTCTGCGTTCGGCCGTCCGTCGCTCTACGCCGTTCATACACAGAGGCACACGCGTATCCCCGCAGGGCATGTATGCGCAAAGCTCAAATTTTACGACCGTGAACGCAAACACGTTGTCGCACAATAAACTGCCCGGCGCCGGACTGTTTTGTATGTGACACAAATATATTAAATTCCCCTTCTTCATCCCCGATCTGGCCTTTTCTTCTGTTTTTTTTTTGTTGCCAAAAGGCAGTGATCGCTTCCTCCTCCGTTGACTCCATGACTGAAATGATGAGAAATGAATGAATTTGTCACTCGGGTCCAGCGTGGCTGCAGGAGGTTCTACAGATTTCCTGGTGTGCTGGTCTGATGTGTGGGCTGCAGGACCAGCGCTCCATGTTTGTTTGTTGTTTTTTTAGAACTTTTTATTAACATATTGTTGCTCCCGGTAGGACTGGAAAGGCGCCTTGCATGGCAGTCTACCGCTATGAATGCATGTAAGAATGGGTGGATGGTTGGTATTGTAAAGCGCTTTGGGACTCCTCGCAGGGAGCTAGAAAGCGCTATATAAAATAAGCTCCATTTACCATATAAACACAGAACACTGCTATAGCTGAAGCTGCCGGCTCTCGCCTTTTTTCCCCACCCGACCTGTCAATCAATTCAGTAGGCGTGTCAGCAAATGACCAATCAGCGACCTAAATTTGTCCCATAGGTAAACGCTCTCCGCTGCAGCTGCTCAAATGACGTCAAGAATTTGGTGCGAAAACGCGAGAATTAACGCGAGAACGAATGCAGAGCTGTGCGGGTGACCTGCCTGTGCACAGTACGCGCACACGGACACGCGTATGACCCTACGCAGAGCTATAGGGGAGCCTTAATGATACAGCCACACTGCTGCTACCTGTTAGTGAGCAGTTTTTTCCACGACTGGAGATATTCACTGCAACTAGATATGTGCTTTTGGCAGAAAATGTGGACAAGTTGGTCTTTTTGGACAAAAACTTAAAACTTGATTACCTGTAGTTAGAATGTCAATGGTCTGATGTTGCTTATTGTTCTGGTTCTGACTGTTATTGTATTTATTAAGATTTTTATTATTGTTAGTATATCCAAAAAAGCTAAGTCTGGTCCTCTGGACATTCAAAAAAAACAAAACAAAACAAGAAAAAAACTGTAGAAACGTTTCGTCTTTCGTCCGAAAGACTTCCTCAGTCTGAGAAGCTGTGTTCAGCTCAGTCTTATAAATAGCACCCTCCCACAGTGGATCAACCAGTTGGCTGATGACAGCCGAAACCAGCTGCTCACATGATCAAGGAGGACCATCAGCCTGACGATGGATCGTTAACACCCTGATGGTTGTTTGCTATTCACAGAGGGCTGAGTGATACTAGCAATAACAGCATTGTAAGTGGGGGACAGTTGAACCCGGAGGCC
>JBBPBX010020895.1:21161-42917 GCA_038048925.1 Garcialebias charrua | reverse complement strand
TGCAGATGTTGGATGTTGTCTATCATGGTGCACTAAGATTCATAACTGGCTGTGATTATCGTACCCACCACTGCACCCTGTATTCACTGGTTAACTGGACATCATTAACCTCACGCAGACTCTTCCACTGGTACATTTTCATCTTTAAATCACTTCTTGGTCTGCTGCCCTCATACATCTCCTCCTACTTGTCTCTGCGTGAGTGCAGCTACAGCGTGCGCTCTCAGGACATTATTACCTGCAGTGTACCCTCAGTGAGGACTGAACTAGGCAAAAGGGCCTTCTGTCTGCTCCCGTTTCCTGGAATATCTTGCAAAAGGATCTGAAGCTCTCAACCTTGACCTCTCTAAGTAGTTTCAAACATCTGTTAAGTTCCTGAAAAAAAAACAACGCAGACATGTTCCTGCTTTTAGTTTTCTACACCACCTTAAAATCTAGCTGGGTTTTTTTCTCGCTACTTTTTCCTTTTGGATGCTATTTTATTTTAATTTGTAAAAAAAAAAAAAAAATGTGTACTGTATGCCTCTTTTGTCTATTGTTGTCATTGTCCACTGTTGTCATCACTCTTTGTTTAAAACAGGTCTCTCTTGTTAATGAATCCTCGAGGCTCAATGAGACTAACCTGTATAAATAAAGTTTGAATAAATCCAACATAATCAGTAACAGATCAATGCCAGATCGCAAATAGCATGTAGGGTAGGTGGGGTCTGGGGGTCCCCACCCAGAACATTTTGAATAAAGTACTGTAGATGTGATTTCCTGCAGTGTGGTGTATTTTTACGGGTTGTTAAACATCTACGTGCTTGCAAAAATTTTTTTGTTGTTGTTGTTTTTTTGTGGAACCCTAAGCTCCTATAAAATGCCCTGAGACAACTTTTTGTGATTTGGCGCTATAAAAATAAACTATATTGAATTAAGCACCGGCTCACGGACCCCACGGGGGCCCAGGAACCCGTTTGTGAACTCCTGTTTTAATGTGTTGAAAACATGCAGAGAATTAAACACACAGGGGAACATCTGTACATTGAGCTCAGCTGTATAAACACACATTCTTGGCCCACCTGCACCAAATGTTACTGCTCTGCAAATGGTTTTAATTTAATGAGCTGAGCTTTAAAGACCCCGAAACATTTGCTGCCACTCAAACCTGATTAAATAAAACTTTAAAGTTGGAAGCAGTCAATCGTTGCACAGTTTCTCTTTTACTCTAGAAAAACCTCAAACCAAATCAGAAGCAGTTTTATGAAGAAAAAAAAAAGAAAAAAAAAGTATTTGATAAAGAATCCTTCAAAGGAGCTCTGTTGAATTGTTCAAATATTTTGAGCACCAAAACCAAAATTTCACTTGCTTTAATTATTTACAGATGACTGCAGAGATCTCTGAGGAGAGAGGCGTCTTTAAATCTTAGCACATGAAAGTGCTTTAACCGTAAAGAGTGGTTTATAAATCTACAGCAAGGATGCTTCAACAGGAGGATCCACAACACAGTCCTACATCTTTAAATGTTTTAAACTCGGTTTTTGCCCCGTGCGCCTGTGGATCAGCCGTTCAGTGGAAAAGGTTTCACAGGATAACATTTTTTAAAATAACCTTTATTTGACTTATTGAAAAGTCATTTTAAAACTACACAGCCAACTGTTTTTGATTTTCTACATTTGCCTTATAATCTGTTTTTGCTACTTTGATATCTTTGTTTTAACTTGTTAAAAAAAATCTGTATTTCTCTTATGATTGTCTATTTTTTTCATTCATTCAACCTTTATTTATTCAGGCTAGCCTCGTTGAGCCACGGGGACTCATTTACAAGAGGGACCTGTCTCACTCACAACAGGGTCAATTTTAGAGTTACCAATCAGCCTATTATGCAGTGCTGCTGGATGAGCATTTCATTTGCTTGGCCAACCAAACATGTTTATGTATGAACCAACAAACACCAGTAAACCATATTTAGGACCACAAACAGCCACAGTACCCACGATCTTTACAGGTCAACCACTTCATGATATTTTAGGGGATTAAAGTGGTTCCTTGTGATTTGAAAGCACTTACAAACACCAAGTTCTCTCCAGTAGAATACCATATTTTCTGGCGTATAAGTCGCATCAGTCCCAAAAAAAAAACAACAAAAAAAGCATCATGAAGAGGATAAAAACATATACAGTACAAGTCACTTCGGCATTTATTTAATGGCCACAACAATCTATTGTTGATTGTTCAAGGAAAATCTACTGTTGCTGTTGTCATCATTCTTTGTTTGTAGACAGGTCTCTCTTGTAAATGAGTCCTCGAGGCTCAATGACATTAAAGCTGCACTATGTAACTTTGTAATGCAGTCTGTAACTTTTCTAACAATATATTTTTAACATATTTCTTCACTCTGTCACTATCTACTGACAGACTGATGTTAGACAAAGTAATCTCTGAAAAAAAACTATAGTCCCCTTGCTTCTCTATCAGCATTTATAAAAACACTAAAAACACAGAGTGACCCGCCGTTAACCAGCCAATAAAAACAGAGTTTGTAACCAGCCAATAAAAACAGAGCTTGAATTTGAATCAGCCAATAAAAACAGAGCTTGAATTTGAATTTCAGCAGAGCAAGGGGGGCAGAGCCATATATGGCTCTGAGGGGGAGGGATCAGAATGCTTTGCCTGTTGAAAATATTTCTAAGTTCTGCACTCTACAGAAAGTTACACATAGCACCTTTAACCTGCCTAAATAAAGGTTGAATGAATCTCACTGGGCTGTGACTGCTGGAGACTAAAACTGGGAGAAAGCGAGTGAATTTTCATTTGCAGTCTGAATAGAGTATTTGCGACCGGCGTGCTGTGCAGGTGGACTTTTGTGAGGTCAAATTTAAAATCCATTTTTGTAAACAGCTTGCAAAACTTGTATTTTTCCCAGGCCACATCGTACCCAGCCTGCTTTGAACCCTCTGCTTGGCGGCCGCCCTCATGTTTATTATGATCTTTGGTGTGGCTCCACCTGGACTCCTGGGGCGGCAGACACAAATGTTTTCTGTTATAATAGTCCCTCGCTACTTTGCGTTTCATTTTTTGCGGACTCGCTCTATCGCAGTTTTTTCAAAGTAAGATTGGACGTGACACACAATTTTGGCTGATAGATGGATGAACCGCACAACGGGCATGGAATTTTTATTTAAAATAAATTATTTTAAATTACTTAGCACCTGCTGCACACACTGCAGAAGAAGCATCCTCCTGCAGCTGATCAGTTGATCTCTGCTCTGCAGCAGAGAAGTGGGCGTGGCCAAGAGTGCTGGCAGAGTGAAGCCAGAGGCAGAGAGCTGAAATCATGACATGTTGAGCTCTTTTAGAGCGTTTAGAGTTTAGAAACATTGTTTAGAATATTGCAAGAGTGTGGAAAGGGTTTAAAATGCCTTAATGTATACACCTGTATATAAATACATGTACTAAAATAAACTACTACTTACTACTTGTACCAGTACTACTATTCCTACTTGGCAGTAGGTGTTTTGGCACAGATAAATGAGGGACTACTGTACATGGAGAGCTTTCTGTGCCAAACCACCCCTCTGGAATTACAGAAACTCAAGTGAGAAGGCTGGGAAGTGGATTTGAAACCATTGCAACCACTCTGCGACTATTTAGAAAGGAAATTTGTTGCAACATTTCAATTTTAAACGTGTTCAAAATCCAAGCTACAACACCACCAGCCTCCGCAGCTCACGTGCAGAAAGTGAAAACCCCTGCCAACATTGTGAGATACTTTGGAAACTATTAAATAACATAAATGACCCACCGGTGTCACCTCCTCCTGCTGGGGGCTGTGTGTTGTGATTAGGGGACCTGGATGAAGGAGGTGGGGCGAGCTTGCCCCCTGGAGGAGGAGGAAGGAGGCCGAGGCCTCCTGAACCCTGTGGACGAGACCTCTCCTTCTTTTTCGATTGCTAGATAAAAACAGAACAGATTTAAAGTTGTACCCACATCTTTAACTGAAATCTAACAACAACATGGCTTTTAAAAACAGCAAAAGAAATAAATCACTGTACAGAAACGACTACAAAATACATTATTTTCTACCACATTATTTTATTTGGTGGTCTAAGTTTTTATAATAATCAAAGTACCCCAATATTTAAAGTAATGGTTTGTCCTTCTTTGAAGCCCAGGTCCAGTTTAGGAGTGGAGTCTGGAGCCTGAGCCTGTTTGGAGAATTCATTATCCTGCTTGACCCACCTGAAACAGAAGACAAGCAGATTAGAGAAATAAAAAATAAAAAAACAGTCAGAGAGTCAAGATGCTGTTGAGCTGCTGCGTACTTGAAATGATCCTGAAGAGCAACGTTGAAGTCAAACGCGTCTCCTCGATCTTCAAACCCAGTGCCTATGAACGCACTACGGCCTTCGAGAGAATCAAAGAGAACAAACACAGTTAGCACAGATCAAATAAAAACCACCTGTTCATCGACAATAACACACAAATGAAAGGAGATTTTAAACTTTTCTTTTAGAATTAAGTACACATTAAGAGTCATGTTTAAGACTTTGCTGTAGATTTATTTTGGACAAAAACAAACAATTATGGACAAAAGCGAAGTTTTAAGGAGAAAAAATTCTGAAGAAGCAGAAATAGGAGGCGAAGAGACAACAGACCGGTTTACTTTGAGTTGCACAGATTCAAATTAGAACGTGTCATGACAGACAACACTTTAACATCCTGAACAAATATAAAAAAGCTGCTGGATGAGCATTTCATTTGCTTGGCCAACCAAACATGTTTATGTATGAACCAACAAACACCAGTAAACCATATTTAGGACCACAAACAGCCACAGTACCCACGATCTCTACAGGTCAACCACTTCATGATATTTTAGGGGATTAAAGTGGTTCCTTGTGTTTTGAAAGCACTTACAAACACCAAGTTCTCTCCAGTAGAATACCATATTTTCTGGCGTATAAGTCGCATCAGTCAACAACAAAAAAAGCATCATGAAGAGGATAAAAACATATATAAGTCACTTCGGCATTTATTTAATGGCCACAACAGCTTCATTTCACCTGGGTGGTGCGGCGCCATCCATCGCAGCCAGAGCCGATAGCTCTCCAGCGTTCCTCCACCTACCCCAGCTGAGTGAAGCGAGCGTGCACAGGAAAACTTGCTGTTGTAGTTCTTCGAAATTTAAAGCGTCAGTCAAAGATTGCGTTATGAATATGGGAAAAAAACATATAAGTCGCAGGACTGACAAATCTATGCAAAAAAAACAACAACGGTGACTTATATGCCAGAAAATACGGTAGTTGCCTAACATGACTAAACGGTAAAGTACGTTTTTTTTTTTAAATGAACGGCTAAAAGAAGGGATCCCAAATAGGAAGACAAGTGATGAAAATTCTTGCCTCATCACAAACACAGCCCATTTAATTTCCTTTAAAATTAATCTGTTTTTTTTGTCTCTGCCGGCTGCAGAAGCTCCAGGAAATCCCTTCATATAATGATTGGCATCAATGTGAAGCTTTTGGAATTCCCCCTTTTAAAATATACAACTTAAATTCCCAGTGACGTCACTCCAGACCAATAATAATCAAGCTTTTAAATCAGCACTCTCGTAAACAAAACAAACGTGTTGCTAACCAGGTCATAAATTACCTAATTTTGGTTAATTATGTATCATTTAGAAACTCGTGGGATGGAGAATTTGAAAATAACAACTTAAGATTGAAAAAAATTCTTCATTGTGACTCATTTAGGCCACAAATAGGAACCTTTTTTCCTGCTGTATATGTTTGCTAACGCTCATATATTTAGCTTGTGCAAACACTCAAAGACGTGTCTTTTTGTTGTGCGTCTGGCAACCCACCTGATCTGATGATTCTTGTCCCAATTTACAGTACATCAATTTAGCCCATGTGTGCCATTTGCTGAATATATGAGCACAGTTCAAATATTTAAAGTGTCACAATGAACGGTTTTGCTCACCGCTGTCGTCCTGGATGCGAAGCACAAAGTAACGACTTGAGTCACTGACGGTTTCGACAGCGATGCCAGGATACTCCTCCACGGGCGCTTGGGCAAACAGCTCCCCTGTACATTCAGCGAGGAGTAAAACTGAATCACGACGAGGGAATAAAGCCACATTTCACAACTGAGAAACATCCATCACAGAATAATCTGTAAACAAGATGATAGAATATAATTTCAGTATACACATGAGGTCAAGATGAGT
Source organism: Garcialebias charrua (assembly GCA_038048925.1). Lineage (NCBI taxonomy): Eukaryota > Metazoa > Chordata > Actinopteri > Cyprinodontiformes > Rivulidae > Garcialebias > Garcialebias charrua. The sequence goes on along the minus strand of JBBPBX010020895.1, from coordinate 36,706 downwards.
CAAAATTAAACGCGTGTTTGGAAGAGAAACCCTGACGCGTCCTCGTCAGTTCAACACAAAGCGCTCGCTTGAACGCAGACTGGGTAACCCTGGATTAGATGACTAACACGGAGCAGGTGGTGAAGCACAAGACTACACAGTGGAGTGATTTATGGCAGTGGGAGTAAACAACAGCACCGTCTTGTCTGCGTTTCTCTCACCGGAGATTTTGTCTTCCAGTTTCACGTAGGCCACTTTGCCTCGGGCCGTCACGCGCATGCGTCCCGTCCAGTCAGGAGCGTCCAGTTTCCAATCTGCAGCCCTGAGAAGCACAGGTGAGCCATAATCTGAATATGAAAAGGGTCTCCACATATTCTGTGAGTGAGCAAGGCTGCCCCCCCCCCCCCACACACACACACACCTTAAGGGTCACTGACATGATTTTTTTACTATGCATAAAATTGCTCAAAATATACTCTGATGCATGCTCAATAATCCAGGTAGAAAAATCTAAAAAAGCTAAGTCTGGTCCTCCAGACATTCAAAAACAAAACAAAACAAAGCAAAAAAAATGTAGAAACGTTTCGTCTTTCGTCCGAAAGACATCCTCAGTCTGGGGAAGACTGAGGAAGTCTTTCGGACGAAAGACGAAACGTTTCTACATTTTTTTTGCTTTGTTTTGTTTTGTTTTTTGAATGTCTGGAGGACCAGACTTAACTTTTTTAGATGCTCAAAATATAGATCTTTTATCATTTAAATATGTTCCTTTATGCAAACAAAATGATAAATCAATTTAATTTTGCTTTAAAAGTGATTTTAAACTTCGCGCCGTGTTTATTCACGGGAGTTTATTCACGGGAGTTTATTCACGGGAAATCCGATTACAGGCGAATGCAACATCTGTGACGTAAAATCGGGCAGAGGGCTAGGTCTCTTTAATAGCGGACAATTTATAACCAGACAAATTTAGAAATCTAAGTTAAGATTTGAGTTATTTGTCTTCAGTTTGGGAAGCCAAAAATAGTTCGGGTGATGGAACAAGAAACATCCATCCATCCATCCATCTTCTTCCGCTTATCCGGGGTCGGGTCGCGGGGGTAGCAGCCTAAGTAGGGAGGCCCAGACTTCCCTCTCCCCAGCCACTTGGAGCAGCTCCTCCGGGGGAATCCCAAGGCGTTCCCAGGCCAGCCGAGAAACATAGTCCCTCCAGCGTGTCCTGGGTCTTCCTCTGGGTCTCCTCCCGGTGGGACATGCCCGGAACACCTCACCAGGGAGGCGTCCAGGAGGCATCCTAACCAGATGCCCGAGCCACCTCAACTGGCTCCTCTCGATGTGGAGAAGCAGCGGCTCTACTCCGAGTCCCTCCCGGATGACTGAGCTTCTCACCCTATCTCTAAGGGAGAGTCCAGCCACCCTGCGGAGAAAACTCATTTCAGCCGCTTGTATCCGAGATCTTGTTCTTTCGGTCATAACCCAAAGCTCATGACCATAGATGAGGGTGGGAACGTAGATCGATCGGTAAATTGAGAGCTTTGCCTTTTGACTCAGCTCTCTCTTCACCACGACAGACCGGTACAGCGCCCGCTTCACTGCGGACGCTGCACCTATCCGCCTATCGATCAACAAGAAACAGCAGGATCTAATTTAGGTCTGCAGCCGTATGAGATAGGGCTGAACGATTTTGGAAAATAATCTAATTGCAATTTTTTTCCTATACAGTAAATTGCAATTGCGATTTAAAACGCGATTATTTTTTTAATATCTTCTCAAGTATTTTTCAACAAACAGAAGCAATAAATCAATCTGTTTTATAATAAACAATGTCAGATTTATTTAAAGCAGAGATTACAATAAAGCAAACAAATCTATGCCTTTTCTTTTCACCATTTCTATTTTTTCTTGTTTCATAAACATAATAGTAAACATGTTAAGTGAACTTCCTAACTACTGTCTGAACTTCACATGACAGTTAATAAATAAATATAAAAAATTAGATATAAAAAAATTACTGTTTGAAGTTCAAACAGTTCGGTCAGTGATCCCTGTCGGCTGATACTTTGCTTACTTGAAGTTGAAGCACTGGTTGTTGTCATTCTAGCCATGCAACCATCGTAAATGTCTTTGTGGTGTTTTTTTAAGTGTTGATAAAGATTTGTGTCACGTGACCAGTCAAATTGCAGCCTTCGCGATTAGAAAATCTCATTTTATCATATTGCGATATTATTGCAAATGCAATTAATTGTTCAGCCCTAGTATGAGACTTAACCTTCAGGTGGAGCGAGGGGGGGGGGGTCCGAGTGGTACAGCTTTGTTTTGTCAATTCTTGAAGAAGTATTTCATCTTTTGGGAAAGTGAAAAGGCTCACTTGTTCACTGATGATATTAGAACACCCAAATGTGACACTGCGCAACGGCATTTTTCAAGTAAAAAACAAACAAACAAAAAACGCGATCTACAGGCGAGCTACAGACACACGCAGACTGTTTGCCCAATTTTACGTCACAGATGTTGCATTCGCGTGTAATCGGATTTCCCGTGAATAAACACAGCGCGAAGTTTAAAATCACTTTTAAAGCAAATTTAAATTGATTTATCATTTTGTTTGCTAAAACGAACATATTTAAAGGGGACCTCAGATGAGTTTTTTTTTTATGGTATGTTTGTGTGCTATCCAGACCCTGTTCATTCAATTTAATACACAAAATAATTCTTAGATAATAAATTATACCCTTTTTAATTCTGCCATTTCTAACTTCCGGTCTGAACGTTCTGTTTATGATAATGAGCTCGGAAGGACACGCCCGTCAAAACTCTGTTTGCATTAACTCCGCCCTCTGTAACATGCTCCTCAAAAGCCAGCAGCTCCCGGCAGCACCCGACTGCAGGAGCAGAGACCACTGCCAGATACTGGCTGTTACAGAGTGATCGCTAATACACTAAAAATGGAACTGAAACGTAAAAATAACAATTATAAAGTATTATTATGTAGATGTATATATCTACTAGTCTCACCCCGATCTCTCTGAAACAAAAGGCTTAAAAAAAAAAATTAAAAAAAACATGCCGTGACGGGGACGCGAACCCCGGTCCTTCGGGTGACAAACCAATTCTTTAACCACAAGGCCAAACCAGCAGTTGAGCAAAAGCAGTCCTCCATCGTATAAGAATGATTACAGTTTGCTTACATTTTGATGAAGTAAAAAGTATCCTCCTTCGGCAAACAGCCCACGTACCTCCGCTCGTTGCATGCGGCGCTTCGAACCGCGGCTGCACATCCAATCCAGACACACAATCCAAGTTCACCGAGTGTTTCCAGTTAATTTATCCGTATGGTATGAGGCAACCTCTGACCGGACCCACGGACCTCAGAAGCCAGCAGCTCCCAACAGCTCCTGGCCGCAGATGGTCGCCGGCGGTCTGCTCGTTTACAACAATTATAAAGTATTATTATGTCGATGTATATTTCTAGTCTCACCCCGATTTCTCCGAAACAAAAGGCTTTAAAAAAAAAAGAAGGAAAAAAAAAAAGATGCAATGGACAGGATGCGATCTTTGGTCTCCCGAGTCCCGGTCCAGTGCTCTAACCACTCAACCAAACTGGCAGTTGTGCAAAAGCAGTCCTTCATCATATAAAGCTAGATTCATACTTGACGCGCCGCGCAGCGCGCGAGGGTGCGCGCTCCAAAAGTGACGCAATTTCACAGTCCCCGCCCCTGCGCGTTGGCCCCGCGCAGGGGATTAGCGCGTGCCGTGCACCTCTGAATTTTTGAAACTCCGCAAGCCCTGCGCGCGCGCGGTGGGCGCTACGATTTGATTGACCGACAGCCTTCACCCTCTTCACGCCGGAGCCTGCAGCTGTTTGCGCCGCTGTGGTCGTGGAGACGGAGTCGCGACGCATGGAGGAATGTTTTGTGACACAAAATGTATTAAATTATCCTTCATTCCTGATCTGGAGTCGGACTTTTCTTTTGTTTTTTCGCCAAAAGTCACGTGATCGCTTTCTCCTCCGCTGACTCCATGCATTAAAACCGCAAATAAAGACAACAGTTCAGCACGCGAGCAGAAAGCTATTTGTTTTTGTTGTGTGACGTCAAACAGTTCTTCTTCTACGGTAGATTTCTTCTTCTACACCTTTCTTGCAACATATGCACAGGTTTTAGAGGGTACTGCCTCCTGCTGGTCCGTAAAAGAACAGCACTTTGCCATGCGCCGCCGTGGGACAACTATAAACACCGAGGCGACACTATAAACGCATTTCGCCGCGCGGCACAGTGCACGCGCGGCGCGCGTGCTCCAGCCTGCGGACCAAAGCGAAAGTCTAACTCAGCCTTAAGAAGTGTGTGTGTGCACAGTTTCAACGAGACAGAGTTCAAACAAGGTAATAAAACATTCTGGTTTTACTCAAGATGTGCTGCGTGGCTGGCCCCCCCGGGGCTAAATAAATGAATAAATAAATAAATGACCGCCGGGTCAGCTCCTAAACTGCTCGGCAACCGTGACGTGTATTTTACTGAAGTGGGTTGAGCCGCACCAGGGGTTGCTAGTTGAGGGGCTGGACTCAGGTTTGAGGTGGGTTGTCCTCTCGCTTGTGACGTCACATGCGAGAGTATTTTAAACCGAACCGTAATTATCACAGTAAAATAAATCTACTTAGAGTAAATAAACCACTGGGTGCATTTTTTTGGCACAAGAACTGTTTTTTTATGAAGTAAATACCCAAAGTTGAGTAAAAAAAACATTAAAAAGTGAGTTTTGCATGTGTGGTCCCCTTTAAATGATAAAACATATACCGGTATATTTTGAGCAATTTTATGCATAGTAAAAAAAATCACGTCAGTGACCCTAAGCTAAAAGATTACGTAATCATCCATACTCAATGTGGTCACTGGTTTAAACCAACCATGATGTTCAATGGAAGTTATAGGCTGAAATATTAAATAATTTACAGTCATGATTTCGGGTGTAGGTTAATTCAAAAGGTATAGCATCAGCACTGCAAGTGTCCTTGAGCAGGACCTCTTGCTTCCAGGATGCTCTACTGAGAAGGCCAGGCAGGTAAAATGAGATCATCATGAAGTGAATGTGGAAATATTCGTCGTGACATTAACAAGGACATATTCAGGACAACCTCAATGACTGCTCAGAGGGATAACACAGCGTCTATACACCATATATTTGGTTGTCGTTTTATTTTATAATGACCTTGCAAGATAAAAACAACCATGCAGCCAGTACGGTCATAATATATGTGATTTTTTTTTAAGCCAACAGCTCTTTACATGCATCTTCTTCTTCGTCGTTTAGCGGATGCTGGGACAGAATGCTAGCCTCCCTCCTCACCTGATGGCCCGGTTCGACGTCCTCGGCGGGATTCGGTAAACGTTGACTTCAGGTTTGACACACAGGACCGACTCGTACTCGGACTGACCCTCAGTCGCCATCTTGACTTTAATTAAGTAAGCCGGTGGAGACGACGGGGGATGTTGTTATGTGTGTCCGGTCACTCAGCGTTAACGGCTGCGGTACCGTAACTGATGGAATAGTAGCGCACACGACGTTGCGCCGGTCTGATTCATCAGATTTATTTATTTATTTATTTTTACTGTATGGGCCAAGTCTCAAAATAACAAAATACCTTTTTTTTTTATTAATTAAGCTATGTTAAAAAAAAGCTAGCGTAGCAGAATAAACATTTCTAATTAGGCAAATTTTACAATAAAAAAACTGAACCTGTTACACCAAGTTGATTAAAAAGCAGGGACATCTGTGGGCAGCTAAGCCCATCACAGCAGGTGTACATTTTTCAGTAAAACACCACCCAAAAGGAACCAAAAAGAAGCGTTGTGGTTTCAAAAGTAAAAGGTAAGGCTTTCAATTTGGTCTTTTAGATTCTTATACATTTTATTGGAATGTTTATTTTAGATTGAAAATATAAAGAAATAAAATAATGGATGGATTTAATTCCACCTTTATTTATACAGTACAGGTTAATCCCATTGAGCCTCTGGAACTCATTTACAAGAGAGACCTGATTTTAACAAAGAGTGATGACAACAGTGGACAACAAAGATAATCATAGATGCTGCATACACATTTATTATTTATTTTTAAACAAGTGACTATAAAATGGTAATTAAAGATGCAGTCTGCAGTTTCTGTATTGCAGTCTTAAAGGTTCAGTATGCAGTTTCTGTAGAACTGCAGCAGTTAGAAATATTTTCAACAGGCAAAGCATTCTGATCCCTCCCCCTCAGAGCCATATGTGGCTCTGCCCCCTTGTGGTCTGTTGAATTTCAAATTCAAGCTCTGTTTTTATTGGCTGATTCAAATTCAAGCTCTGTTTTTATTGGCTGGTTACAAACTCTGTTTTTATTGGCTGGAAAATGGCGGGTCACCTTTTCTTTTTAGAAATGCTTATTTACCACCTGGAGAAGCAAGGGGACAATTTAAAAAAAAATATTCAGAGATTACCTGGCTAACATCAGTCTGTCAGGAGGTAGTGACAGAGTGAAGAAATATGTTCATAAAAAAAGCTACATACTGCAGCTTTAAGTTTTCTAAAAATATATTTTAAACATATTTCTTCTGTCACTATCTCCTGACAGACTGATGTTAGACAAAGTAATCTCTGAAAAAAACTATATTCCCCTTGCTTCTCCAGGTGTTACTAAAAGCATTTCTAAAAAGCCACAGTGACCCGCCGTTAACCAGCCAATAAAAACAGAGTTTTTAACCAGCCAATAAAAACAGAGCTTCTCACGCCCCTAACCCACGCCCCCGCCTGTCCCAGCCCCAGCGGCCGCGCACGTTCTTGTTCAAAGGATTGCAAAGCTGCAGGACTGTTTTGTATGTGACACAAATGTATTAAATTCCCCTTCTTCATCCCTGATCTGGACTTTTCTTTTGTTTGTTTTTTCCAAAAGTCAAGTGATCGCTTCCTCCTCCGCTGACTCCATGACTGAAACAATGAGGAAATGAATGAATTTGTCATGAATGTCAATGAATTAAACTCGGGTTCAACGTGGCTGCGCAAGGCTCAGCAGATTTCATGGTGTTCTGGTGTGCTGGACCAGCGCTCCATGTTTTTATTTTATTTTTTAGAATGTTTTATTAACATATAAACACAGAACTTCGCAGCGGCTGCGACAGGACATGAAGTGGAGGCGGAGCTAAGGAGACGGAGCTGAATTTCAGTGAGAGCAAGGGGGAGCAGAGCCATATATGGCTCTGAGGGGGAGGGATCAGAATGCTTTCCCTGTTGAAATTTTTTCTAAGTGCTGCGTTCTACAGAAACTGCAGACTGCACATTTAAAAGGAAAAGTAGCTAAAAAAATACAGCTATCGGGTAGGTTGCAATGTAGAAAACTAAAAACAGGAACGTGTCTGCATTGGGTTTTGCCAGGACTTAACTGATATTTAAAGTCACTTAGAGATGTCAAAGTTGAGAGCTTCAGATCTTTTTGCAAGATATTCCAGGAAACAGCGGAGTAGAAGTCCCTTTTGCCCAGTTTAGTCCTCACTGAGGGAACACTGCAGGTAATAATGTCCTGAGAGCACACGCTGTAGCTGCACTCGCACAGTGACATGTAGGAGGAGATGTATGAAGGCAGAGGACCAAGAAGTTATTTAAAGATGAAAATGTACCAGTGAGAGTTTCTGCGTGAAGTTAATGATGTCCAGTTAACCAGTGAACACCAGGTGCAATTTGGTATGGTAGTTACAGCCAGTTATGAATCTTAGTGCACCATGATAGAAAGCATCCAACATACGTGTGTATATCAGAGTCAGAGAGTCAGAGAGTCTTTATTGTCATTTGCACCGCATGTGGTACATGTGATGAAAACGAGATTATGTACACAGGGTCCCAGTTACATCCAACAACAAATGCAAGAGAAAAACAGTAATAACATCTAGAATTAACTAAGAAAAACATCAACTAGTAATACACTAAGCTCTAATGTAGTGGAAAAACATCATTATAAACAGCAGCACGAACATGAGTCTGTATGAGCAGATGGTCACAAATGAACACAGCAACAAGAAAACAGATCAGCATCAGCATGATGTGATATTTTGCAGTGTTTATTCTTATTATTTATTTATTCATGAGTCTAACAGCCTCAGGGTAGAAGCTGTTCCTCAGTCTAGTGGTTCTACATTTGATGCTCCTCAACCTCCGTCCTGAGGGGAGTGGGGCAAAGAGTGAGTGTGCTGGGTGAGTGAGGTCTTTCATGATGCAGGTGGCTCTTTTCCTGCATCTGGAGGTGTAAATGTCTGTGATGGTGGGGAGACTGACTCCAACAGACTTCTGTGCAGCCTTCACCACTCTCTGTAGAGCTTTCCTCTCTGCAACTGTGCAGCCTCCATGCCACACATTGATGCTGGAGCACAGGATATATACACTGTATATATACAGTAGATAGATGATTTTACATATGGAACTGTTTGTGTAAATAGAACAAATAGGAAAGATCTGTTTCAGGTCACAAAACTACTATTGCGTTTTGTTTTGTTTTATCTGTTGTAACGTCTTTTTTTTTCTGGGCAAAAAACAAGACAATAAACCTCATTAATTAAATATTAACAACCTCTATTCCAGTTGGCTTCAATTTCATCCTCTGAAAAACCGAGCATCAGTTTGACTTTTAAAATACTAATCTATTTAAATGAAACGTTGAATTACAGGTATACAAAATAAGTGAAGACACAATCACAGCTGTCCACAGCAGCCAAGTTTACAGATGTTTGATAATAAATAAATAAAAAAGAAGTTTAAAATGACCCAGAATTATAGAATATATAATAGAATATATCTTTATTGGCATATTTGCACCAAAGTACAAAGTGTTGCAAATGGCGCGCGCACCATCCTAAAAGGGACGTACGCACGGAAAGCCGCAGCAATAATTAAATCGCGCCGCCAAACAATCAGATATGGAAAAAAGGAACATACAGTCGGATAATCATTGGTATTCAAAAAAGAATCTATCTCATTTTGTCTTAGGACATTCTATGATAAAGTCAAAAAAACTCTACCAGCTCAGCACGGATAAAGACAAAGACATGTTGCATGGTGGCATAGCAGGGAGATAAGTCTGTAATCATTTCAGATAAGCACAGTCTGCAGATGGTCTCAGCTCGGCTCCATCTGAATGCACACAGAGACCTCTGGGGGGGGGGGGGCAGCGACAGTTTTTCAACAGCTTCAGACTCCAGGAGAAGTTTGCAGTCAGCCTTTTTTCAAGGTTGCTTGAGTCCCGATTAGATTAGTTGCTTTATTTATTTTTTCAGGGCAGGCCACAGTGTACTCTGACTGCAGCCTTGAAGTCCAGGTGCCGTCTAGGTCCAAATCGCCGAATCATGTGAGGTTCCGAGCTACAAATCCCCATCTGCCCCCTGATAATAATAATAATAATTAATTCAATTTATAACGCACTTTTCATTACTGAAAATCTCAAAGTGCTACACATATATTGAATGCTACAGACATTCATAAACCGGTGGTGGCAGACTACCATGCAAGGTGCTTTCCAGTCCTACCGGGAGCAACTCAGGGTTAAGTGTCTTGCCTAAGGACACAACGACACATGGTGCGGGTCCCGGGAGTCGAACCGCCAACTTTCCGATCGGGAGACGACTGCCATTACCACTACACCACGGCCACCTGATGTAGCCCGTCGGCTGTAAACGAGTTCCAAAATGCACTGCAGGTCCGCGGCTGTCCACCACTGTTCCCATTGTGCGATTCAGCTCGAACAACAGCTGGTGCATTGAGGTCACAGCCCGGATCAAAGAATCTTGTTGAGCAGGAAGTTTCGCCAGCGCGTTGATCGCCGTGGTAGTCTCCTCAGCTTCCAGTAGCAGAAACCTCCGCCTAAGCCAAAAATCAGAGCAGCTGCTACCAAAATTCCAATTATCCACAGATCTTCCACGTCTTCGACAGAAAGAACGGTCAGACACATTAACTTCCACTCGCCCCATGAGTCCATAATGTAGCCCACCGCATGCGTGTCGAGGGGGCACGCCGGCTCTCCTGGTCCGGAGCGCTTCGTGGAAAAAATTTTATCAATAGAGGAGACAGCCCACGCAATTAAATCCATTTTCCAAATTGCTTCGAGTGAGCACTGAAGAGTTGCAGACGAGACAAAAATCCAAAAGCAGGGAGGAGGAAAACTTTAGGGAGGAGAGGAGCAGAAAGAGATGCGACCTGCTTCTCCAAGAGCCGGAAGTAGTATATACAACATTGTTAGGTTAAGTTGGATCCACTTAGGTTTAGGGACAAATCACAGTCTTTTGGGGGTTTGATGTTTCATAATGTGTCAGTGGGGGTTCATTATAAACTGTAGACAGCTGATAGAAATGTCTTCTTTTGGTTTCATATTATGAAGTTCTAAAAACAGAAGTGTTGGTAAACGTGTTGGTAGACGCCATTTCTTCCGTGGTCCACACTGCTCTCACCCACCTGGATCAGAAGGACTCATACGTGTGTCTGCTCTTTGTGGACTTCACATCTGCCTTCAACACCATGATCCCCCAAACTCTGATAGACAAACTATCTACACTTGGACTAAGCCCCTCTATTTGTAACTGGGTACTAGACTTCTTAACAGACAGACCACAGTCCGTGAAGATCCACAACTTCTCCTCCTCCACCATAACCCTCAGCACTGGCTCTCCTCAAGGATGTGTGCTGAGCCCCCTTCTGTTCACTCTGCTCACATATGATTGTACAGCCACACTTCCAGGCTGTCATATTGTTAAGTTTGCAGATGATACAGCGGTGGTGGGATGCATCACAAACAATGATGAGTCCAGCTACAGACAGGAGGTGGAACACCTGGAGAGCTGGTGCAAAGAGAATAATCTTCACATGAATGTGAAGAAGACAAAGGAGATGATTGTGGACTTCAGAAGGAACAAACACACCCACGCCCCACTGAAAATAGGTGGGTCTGCAGTGGAAGTGGTCTCCAGCTACAAATACTTGGGTGTACACATGAATGATAACCTCAGCTGGAGCAACAACACCACCAGCCTGATCAAGAAAGGTCATCAGAGACTCTACTTCCTCAGACGGCTGAGACGAGCTGGTCTGAGCAGCCCAGTTCTCACCTCGTTCTACAGGTGTGCAGTGGAGAGCGTCCTGTGCTCCAGCATCAACGTGTGGCATGGAGGCTGCACAGTTGAAGAGAGGAAAGCTCTACAGAGAGTGGTGAAGGCTGCACAGAAGTCTGTTGGAGTCAGTCTCCCCACCATCACAGACATTTACACCTCCAGATGCAGGAAAAGAGCCACCTGCATCATGAAAGACCTCACTCACCCAGCACACTCACTCTTTGCCCCACTCCCCTCAGGACGGAGGTTGAGGAGCATCAAATGTAGAACCACTAGACTGAGGAACAGCTTCTACCCTGAGGCTGTTAGACTCATGAATAAATAAAAATAAAATAAAAATAAACACTGCAAAATATCACATCATGCTGATGCTGATCTGTTTTCTTGTTGCTGTGTTCATCTGTGTTCATCTGTGACCATCTGCTCATACAAACTCATGTTCGTGCTGCTGTTTATTTCCACTATATTAGGCTTAGTGTATTACTAGTTGATGTTTTTCTTAGTTAATTCTAGATGTTATTACTGTTTTTCTCTTGCATTTGTTGTTGGATGTAACTGGGACCCCGTGTACATAATCTCGTTTTCATCACATGTACCAGGTGCAAATGACAATAAAGACTCTCTGACTCTGACTCTCTGAAACATGTCATTTTTCTGACAGAACTGAACGTTGCTCTAACTTTCCTTGAAGAAATGCATGCAGCCTTTTGGCTTCAGTGCCAGAGTTTTAAACTAAGATCAGTCAACCAGTTGAACCAGGTCAAACCTTGAAAATAAAGTACCTTGTGTGATATTACAAGATGTCATGCTCAGACCACGTGTTGTGAATGACTCTCAGCTTCAAATTTTAGCTTGATAGCTGTAAAACTGAAATTGACATGACATGAAAACACTAGTCACCCATCAAAATACATTACGTTTAAAATACATCTTATTAAAATAGTCTTATGATTTAGTTAATTATAATGTTTTGCAGGTTATGTATAATGCTCATAAAAATGTATTACCTTTGAACATCCAATCACATTTTGTTAAGAGGGAACGTAGTTACAATCTGAAGGGATTAATGTTTTTAAAACCTAAAATTCTAAAAAATTTAAAGGACAGATGTACTTCAGTCCAAGGAATACGATTATGGAACACTCTGAATAGTGATTGTAAAAACGCTGGCTCTATTAATTTGCTTAAAATAATGATAAAAATTTGTTAAATAAATATGAAATTCTATCATTTGTATTTATAAGAGCTGCGGTTTAGGAGCTGAAGTTTTTGTTTTGTTATTATTTGAAACTATTATTATTATAGTTAATATAATAATAATAATAATAATAATAATAATAATAAACTTTATTTGTATAGCACCTTCCTACAATGCCTTGCATTGACCAAGGTGCTTAACAGGATAAAAAGATGAATAAACTGGAACAATAAATCAATGAAAATAGAATAAGAAACAACAGCAATAAAAGAAGCAATCTAAAAAAGCTAAGTCTGGTCCTCTGGACATTCATTTTTTTGCTTTGTTTTGTTTTATTTTTTGAATGTCCAGAGGACCAGACTTAGCTTTTTTAGATTTTTCTACCTGGATTATTGAGCATGCATCAGAGTAAAAGAAGCAATGGAAATAAAAAATGCTACATACTAAAATAACACAAGTAATAAAAGTTACACGCTGAAAGCTTTTTTGAACAAGTGGAAATAAAAAGGCAATGGAAATTAAAAAATGTTACATATTAAAATACCAGAAGTAATAAAAGTTACACACTGGAAGCTTATTTGAGCAAGTGGAAATAAAAAGGCAATGGAAATAAAAAATGCTACATACTAAACTACCAAAAGTAATAAAAGTTACACACTGAAAGCTTTTTTGAACAAGTGGGTCTTCAGTCTGGTTTTGAACAGAGTCAGATCAGAGGTGGCACGCAGCTCAAGGGGGAGGCTGTTCCAGGCTTTTGGGCCGGCAACAGAAAATGACCGGTCTCCCCATTGTTTGTACCTTGAGCGAGGCACCTCCAGCAGGTGTTGACTGGCAGAGCGTAAAGCTCTGATGGGCTTTCAAAAGTTCTGAGATGTACAGAGGAGCAAGTCCATTCAGAGCTTTGAAAACAAACAGGAGCAGCTTGAACTGTATCCTGAACTGAACCGGGAGCCAGTGTAGAGAGGACAGGACAGGAGTGATGTGTTCATATTTTCGTGTGTTGGTCAAAAAGCGCGCGGCAGAGTTCTGTACAAGCTGTAAACGGGAGATGGAGGATTGATTAATACCAACATACAAAGCATTACAATAGTCAAGTCTGGAGGTCACAAAGGCATGGATGGCCTTCTCCAGATCACCACGGCTGAGAAATGACTTGACTTTGGAGAGCAGTCGGGGCTGAAAGTATACGGAGTCTGCTTCACTGTATCTCGGCCTTCAAGGCCGAGATACAGTGAAGCAGACTCCGTATACGCGCGTATACGGACGTATACGCGCGTATACGGAGCGGCTGCTTCACTTCAGCTGACTCCAGCTCAGACGTTCTCCTTGTTGTAATATGAGCTGCTGCACACGAAGGGGACAACTGAGCACGCTGATTGGTCACTTTGACACGCCTACTGAATTGATTGACAGCGCTCAGTCAGCTGAATGTGAAACCTAGTTGAAAGTGAAACCTTCAACATGAGCAGCTCGCTCAGACTTCTGCGGAACTTCTGATGCGCTGTTTCTACTATATATGTTATAAAAAGTTCTCTCAGAAATAAAAATAATAACAGGGAGCGCTTTTCCTGCAGCACACAGCCCACCAGGGGATATTAAAACATCGCGCACCAAGGTAGGACCTGAATTCATTCATTTCAATCATCGAGTGAACGGAGGAAGAAGCGGTTACTTGACTTTAGGCAAAAAAACAAAAGAAAAGGCCCGATCAGCGATAAAGAAGGGGAATTTATTTCATTTGTGTAACATACAAAACAGTCCGGCGCCGGGAAGTTTATTAACATATTTCTTCACTCTGTCACTACCTCCTGACATACTGATTTTAGACAAGTAATCTCTGAAAAAAACTATTGTCCCCTTGCTTCTCTAAAAGCATTTCTAAAAAGCCACAGTGACCCGCCGTTAACCAGCCAATAAAACAGAGTTTGTAACCAGCCAATAAAAACAGAGCTTGAATTTGAATTTCAGCAGAGCAAGGGGTAAGTTTCGGGTCCCTCCCCCTCAGAGCCATATATGGCTCTGAGGGGAAGGGACCAGAAAAGTTTCTCTGTTCAAAATTTTCCTAAGTTCCAGCGTGTTCCAGAAATTACATACTGAACCTTTAAAGAGTTTTAAAAATGCTTTATTTTTTCTAGTTTCATCATATTACATAAATACTGTATGTGCAACATTCAATGAACTCATTTCATGTGTAACCCTTCACTTTACATTCTGTTCCAGTCTTCAAATTTTCTTCAACAGTTGTATAATTTTTCTTGTGAAGATTTACTTCTTGTATAATTTTTCTTGTGAAGATTTTTTTCTTTTAACAGAACTATACTGTATATGCAAAAAAACTGTACAGTTTATTTAGTTTTACAGTAATTTTATGCTCGTCATATTTTCTTTATTTTTTTCCCCTCTTTCTTATGAAGATTTATTTCTGTTATCTATAACAGTATATATGCAAAAAAACTGTACAGTTTAGTTTTACAGTAATTTTATGCTTGTCATTTTTTTTTCTCTGTTTACTGTACAGTATAGAGTGCCCATGTTTTGCAGTTGCAAAAATGTGAATGTCCCCATTTAAAGGGCCAGATAAAATAATTTTAATAAAAAAAATTTTTTTTTAAAGATTGTACTACAATATACTGTATACACACCTGTACACTTTTTTTTGGCTACATTTATGATCACTTGTAAGTTGGATTTGGGCTTTGTTGTCTATTGAAGCGTCAGCTAATATGAAGACACCTGCTCTCCCCATTTGTTTTCAATGGTTCTGTGTAGAAAACAGCAGCATACCTTAGTTACGCCCCATGTCTCCTTTCCAATTTCTTCTGCTTCCTTCACATCATCCGTGATCAAGATGTTGTCAAAGATTGTGCCAGATTTTACCTGGGAAAAGGTTTGAAAACATTACACTGCTGCTTTACCTCTGCAATTAAAAAATGCAACCCAGAAAATGACCCTCCTCTCACCTGCCAAAGATCAAGACCGATCACACCTATGTTGTCAAACTTGTAGATATTAGAATCGGGAGAGTATTCGGGGTTGTCGATTTCAGGATGCACCCAGGCTCCTTTGTAGTTGGGGTTGTCAATCTGCTTGGGCTTCCATTCTCCCTGAGATACAAAAGACATTCATCAGGCTAAAGAAAAACTGTATTAGTAGGCAAAATATATATTTAACAGAAGCTAAATATGTTCCATATTTGGATATGGAAACATAGCCTACTTTGTATTCTGGGTTGGGGATCATAGGTGGCTCCCAT
>JBBPBX010020895.1:1465-15547 GCA_038048925.1 Garcialebias charrua | reverse complement strand
TGAACATAATTATTTGAAAGTTGACTTTTTTTGTATTAAAAACACTTTTCTTTTATTGGTCGGATGAAATATAATTTTTTGAGACATGAATTTTGGGTTTTCATGAGTTGTATGCCAAAATCATCAGTATTAAAACAATAAAATACCTGAAATATTTCAGTTGGTGTGCAATGAATCTAAAAGATATGAAAGTTTTATTTTTTCATTACATTATGGAAAATAATGACCTTTATCACAATATGCTAATTTTTTTTAGAAGGACCTATTAAAAAATGCACTAAGATAAACTTTTGACTTCAAGTCTCAATGAGTCCCTGAGGCTTAATGAGATCTGTCAACGGTTGAATGAACTTAAATGAACCTCTTTGATTAGGCTTCACATTCATGCAACATTTTATTGGAGTAACAAAAGTGATTTTACTAGGGTTTTTTTTTTTTTACCTTGCGTTGTGTTTTATTTGAACAAATGTAGATATTGGATAACGCTACTAAAACTCTTAATAAATTGATGGGCAGATTTCCTAATATTTGTTGACCGATGCGAAGGAAATCAAAGAACCGCAAGTTAAATGAATCCCTTTCAACTGCTTTGAACTTCAGAGTTTCAAAAGGCCACAGAGAATTACTAAAATATTACACGTTAAAAGTCAAAAGTCAAAGTAAACTTTATTGTCAAAACTGCAATATGTACAGGATTGAAATTTATCTCAGTCCCTCGGTGCAACAGTAACCATTTAAACACTAAAACACTGAAACATTTAATAAACATAAGCATAAAATGAAATAAAAGTGTAATACTGTCCTGAGTTTTTGCATAGTTTTTGCATAGTAGTACCAGTAGTATGAAAGTATGAAAAGTTACACCAACATTAAAACACTAAACATTTAATAAACATAAGCATAAAATGAAATAATAAAAAGTGTAATACTTTCCTGAGTTTTTTGCAAAGTGTAAAAAAGTATATATATAAAATAAACTGAAAGTTCTGGCATTGACATTTGTAATAGAGTGACAAAGCAGCATATGAAGTTTATGTACACAGAAGGTGTACGTCGTGGTTTATGTCCACAAATCATAAAAAATAGTTATGTTAAATGAGAAATGCATGAATGATCAGATATGGAAAGTGTAGATTTTCAAGTTGCTGTACACATTTATATAAAACTAGTACTTAAAATGTGTATTCAGCTTTTGTTCAATTAACTGTTAGTGGAAAAATATGCTTTAAAATCACGCACATAAAAATATAATACGATATATTTAATTTTGTAAATAAAGTAGAGTAAAGTGGCGCTTCTCATGACGTGAGTGCTTGTTATGTCAGGGGCACCCTTTTCGACACAACACCGGATGCGGGTTCCCCTAGGGGCGTGAATATCTATGGGCGTGAACGTCGTGCGCGTTCACGAGATACCAGGAAATATGGCGGCGCTCATGACGCTCAGTCAGGTAACAATGATTAACCGCTGTAGAAAAGTCAGAAATTTTAAAGTTTGTGGATATTAAATGAGACTGACATTGATTGTGTGTTATTATTAGCACAACTCGACGCTGTAAGCCGGGTTGAATGTTTGCCAAAAGAAACCGTATTAGAAAGTTTTCGTTGTCTGCCGAGATAACATTAGCCAGCAGGTTAAGTTGTGATGCGAAAGTTGGGACGTTTTGTGTCAGAAAATAAAAAGTGACTGCTAAACAAAGAAGATACTTCGGTTATAAAAACAAAACGTAACTAAACAGAAGATTGAATTACAGAAAGGGTTATGTTATAAGCTGTTATCCCATAAAACACCTTAGCTTACCTAAGCTACGTAATGTTTAAAAAACTGTGCTAACTTCGTAACTAGCTAATAATTAAATTTAGCAGTTTATTTTATTCGCTATATCTAACGAGCAAGATTTAATTTGTCTGCTGTTTTTTTTTATTTATTTGTCTTCTATAAAGTTGTCAAGTGGAAATTCAGCTTATGAAAGCTATTACAGACTGGTAAGTTTGGCCTTAGCCATTTCAATTTGTTTATTTTATTGAACTGAACATGGTCATGTAAAATTGAATAATACTGATTTTTCTACCATTTATTTATTTTTAGCTTGATCCAGGGAACACAGGCAAAATATCAGCAGGCGATGCAGCTCATTTTCTTAAAAAGTCTGGATTATCAGACAGTACACTTGGAAAAGTAGGTTACAGACTTATCTACTGTATAAGCAAATCACACTTATGTTCAACTGTCTGAATTTATGCTGTTCAACTGTCTGAATTTATGCTGGATTGTTTACTCTTCCAGATTTGGGATTTGGCCGATTCTGATAGAAAAGGCTATTTGGATAAGCGGGTAAGGCAGACATTCTTGGTAACGTTGCTGTGTGAGGGAGATGCTGATGTTTGCACTAAACACTGCACTTGTTCTGTTTTTTTCCTCACTTTTGTAGGGTTTTTTCATTGCTCTGAGACTGGTGGCGACAGCACAGAGTGGAAATGATATCAGTCTCAACAACCTCAACAAAACAGTCACTGCACCTATTTTTGTAAGTGTTAAAATTACTTTTCTTGCTAATATTAGGACCTTGATTGTAAAAAAAATATATATTTTATAGAGAAATACATATGTACAAGGGTCAGCAACCTGCGGCTCTGGAGCCACATGCAGCTCTTTGGTTCCTCTTCAGCGGCTCTAAGTTTTGACCAAAACTAACATACAACTGAAGTTTATTGGTTGCTGTACCAACAACAAGAAATGACTGGTTTTAGCAGTTATACAGTCATTTATTTTGCTAACGTGAATGATAGTACAAACACAAGGAGTAAAACTTGTTGACTACATCATGCTAGCAGTTTGTTGGCCACTTCTTTTAGCTCAGTTCCAGTCTTACGGTGTGATATTTTTTTGCAAATTCACCAAATTATGTGGGGTTCTCAGACAGTCAGAGAGTTCCCCCGCCTGTGGAACTCTCTTCCTGACTGTCTGAGAACCCCACAGTTTGTGGTTGACTTTAAGAGCGGCTTGAAGACCTTTCTTTTCAACCGAGCATACTCTACCTCCTCATGATTCTACTTTTGATCTTAGTTGATACTGTTATTGATTTTACTTGTTTTATTATTTGTTTTATTGACATTTAATTCTGTTGCACCTTGTAGCACTTTGAGATTTTCATTAATGAAAAGTGCGTTATAAATTGAATTCATTTATTATTATTATTAAATGTTTTGGGGGGAATACGTTAAAGGCAAGTTGTTGAGAAGAAATATGGTGAATCAACTTGATAACAATAAAAGTTAAAGAAAAAAAGTCTATGTAAATTGAAGTATTTATTTTCGTTTTAAAATTATGNGTTACTTCCTCAAATTCCAAAAAGTTTATACGCTCGCTTGAGGTGGTTTTTGGGATCTTCGAAAATGAGCAGATGCGCAAAACGACAGATGGAAACAGATTTGCCGACTCAGTTCTGCCGTAGCGAACATTCACGTCACGTGACTGATCAGCTGTTTCCGCTCCGGACAACATGTAACATCGCTAAAACTAGTTGGCATGACAGAATAAATACAACTTGCCCGATAGCAACACGTACCTGAAATATTCTCTCCATTTTGACGAGATGTGTGGTCGGGTTCTGTTTTCAACCGCTACTTCCTGTTTACTGTAGACATGCGTAACGCTGACGTCTGACGTAATGACGCTGACGTCTGACGTAATGACGCTGACGTCTGACGTAATGACGCTGTGCGTGGCTTGGTAGATGCGCTTCAAGCCAGTAGATGGAAACACTTCTGCTTCGCATTAATTTGTATTTACATATTTGCTAGATTTCAAAAATTAGCTCAAAATTCGAAATGAAAATGGATGGAAACACGGTTAGTGAAGTCCTAATCAATGACAAAGACTAAAAATTAACACGCCAAATGGGTTTTTGCCTGGAAACGCAAATTTAATTAACCTGACTGAATAGTTTCATAAAGTAAAAAAAAAGTGTTGTGCTCATCTGCAAAGTAGTTTATGGAAAATGTTGGTGAAAATTCTCAGTCGGCCAGGACATGATAAAATCAAAAAAGGCGTTCAATACAGAACAACTGGACTTTTTTTTTTAGCAACAAGACGTTTCGCTCATCATCCGATGAGCTTTCTCAATTCTATGAGGAGACTGTGAGAGGGAGAGAGAAGTTATAAGCAAGCTGGGCCACTGGTACATTGTGTACCAGTGGCCCAGCTTGCTTATAACAAATTGTGGTATATGAGGTTTTACATCTACCTGTATGACATTGCTTTTTATTGTTAGTATGTGTGGGTTATTAGTTTGACTAAGTGTGCAAAGATCTTAGATCATTTTGCCTGATACTGAAACAAGAAGGAACTTCTGTGAAATGTTCTTTGAATGTAGCGATTATATACAGTGAATCAAACTGAATGTCTTCTATTGAGAACACAATAAAACGTATATTGGTTAAAATTAAATTCAGTAGTTTTTGAGAAGAGTAGTACTTTGTACTTTTAATTAAGTATTTTTTATAACACCAGTAATTTACTTGTAATCAAGTACAATTTGAGCAGTGTCAGTACTTGTACTTGAGTATAAATTCTCAGTACTCTTTCCACCTCTGATTAATAGTAAAAAAAAAAAAAACAGTGGATGGTTTTGAACACAACTCTGATTCAAGATCATCTGATGATGAGAAATCAGATCAGCCATTGTGGTGAAATCTTGAAACCGTGTCAGTTTTATGTGCATGTGTTGTGGATGACTCTCGGCTACGACTACATCACATTTTAGCTCAGTATCTGTAAAATTCACTGTGCTGCAGCCATTTTTATTTTGGTTCAGGTTGATTCAAGTACACCTCGCTGCAGACTGCAGCACGGACCGGTGTCAGTCCCGGAAGTGATGCTATTGCATTCCGGAAATGAAGGGGGCGTTGTTTTCATGATCGCTGCAGCCTGCAGACGGACCACTGTCAGTCCCGGAAGTGATGCTATTGCATTCCGGAAATGAAGGGGGCGCTGTTTTCATGATCACTAGTATTTAAAAAACTTTGGATATTTGAGCGCAGTTTATGAAGTTTCCAATGACACATTATGGTAAACAACGATAATATTTGAGCTCACCTGCAACCAAACATATTATAGTTTTTGGAATGCAGCCCTGACAAACCCACTACAGTACAGTATAGGGATAAGCGTGTGTGTATGATAATTAATGGATGGATAGTGTTCCTAATGTAATACATTTGTCTTTAAAATATTAATTTCCATTTAAAAAATTGTAATAGGGATAAGCGTGCATGTATGATAATTAATGGATGGATAAATGTGTTCCTAATGTAATGTACATTTGTCTTTAAAATATTAATTTCCATTTAAAAATTGTAATAGGGATAAGCGTGCATGTATGATAATTAATGGATGGATAAATGTGTTCCTAATGTAATGTACATTTGTCTTTAAAATATTAATTTCCATTAAAAAAATTGTAATAGGGATAAGCGTGCGTGTATGATAATTAATGGATGGATAGTCAAAAGTCAAAGTCAAAGTCAACTTTATTGTCAGATCTGCAATATGTACTGTACAGGACATACACAGGACCAAAATTGCGTTTCTCTCAGTCCCTCGGTGCAACAGTAAACATCTAAACATTGAAACACTGAAACATATAATAATAGACATAAGCATAAAATAGTAAAACTAACACTGTCCTGAGTTTTTTTTTTGCATAGTGGTATAAGAGTATGAAAATTTACACCAACTCTAAAACTAAAACATTAAACATTTAATGAACATAATACTGGCCTGAGTTTTTGCATACTAGTATAAAAAAAGAGTATAAAAAGTATAACTAAAATAAACTAAGGGTTTCTAGCATTGACATTTGCAAAGTGGCAAAGCAGCGTATGAGTTAATGTACACAGTATATGTATGAGGTAGTAGTTGATGTTGTTATAGAGGCAAAAAGTGGCATATGCAGTAAGGCACATTGGGCATCCCTAAATAAGACCGTTCAGAGCACACTGTATATGTATCAGCAGTGGTGTAGATATTAGAGTAGTGTAAATGTAAACAGTAGTAATTACATGTAAGCAGTAGTAATAAAAGTAAACAGTATTAATAAATGTAAACAGAGAATGTAAACAGTATTATGATTATAGGCAGTGATGTAATACAAACATTAGTGCAAGTATGAGAAGTAGTGCAAACTGTATGAGCACATGACCGAGAGTTTAGTGAATAACCCGTTTGATGACACAGAGTCCAGTGTTAAAATCTTTGTGTTGTGTGGTAATGTGTGAGAAAGTTTTAGTGTTAAGGCAGTTCAAATGGGAGGGGGGGCAGAGCAGGCAGAGTGTTTAGCATCCTGACTGCCTGATGAACAGAGCTGTCTCTCAGTCTGCTGGTTCGAGCCTGGAGACTCCTCAGTCTCCTCCCTGATGGCAGCAGTCTGAAGCAGCTGTGTAGTGGGTGTGTGGGATCACCTGCCATGCAGGTGGGCTTTCCGAGTGAGGCGTTTGCTGTGTAAGTCCTGCAGTGAGGGCAAGGAGGTGCCCACGATCTTCTCAGCTGCTCTCACAATGCGCTGGAGGCTCTTGCGGCAGGATGCAGTACATGCACCAAACCACACAGTGATGCAGCTGGTCAGGACACTTTCTATGGCACCTCTGTAGAAGGTGCTCATGATGGGGGTTGAAGCTCCAGCCCTTTTCAGCTTGCGGAGAAAGTAGAGACGCTGGTGAGCCTTCTTTGCCAGTGCTGCAGTGTTCCTGCTCCAGGACAGGTCCTTTGAGACGTGCACTCCCAGGAACTTGGTGCTGTCTACTCTCTCCACTGCGGTGCTGTTGATGGTCAGAGGGGCATGTTGGGCATCCTTCTTCCTGAAGTCCACAACAATCTCCTTTGTCTTCTCCACGTTGAGAGTGAGATTGTTGTGTCCGCACCACAAGGCCAGGCGGCTCACCTCGTTCCTGTAGTCCGTCTCATCGTTGTTGCTGATGAGACCCACCACTGTTGTGTCGTCCGCAAACTTGATGAAGTGGTTGGAGCTGTACGATGGTGTGCAGTCGTGTGTTAGCAGGGTGAATAGAAGGGGGCTCAGCACACATCCTTGTGGGGCCCCTGTGTTCAATGTGATGGTGCTAGATGTGTTACTCCCGACCCGCACTGTCTGTGGTCTCCCGGTCAGGAAGTCTAGCAGCCAGTTACACATTGAGGTGTTCAGCCCCAGACTGTCCAGTTTAAGGATGAGCTGTTGGGGGATGATGGTGTTAAATGCCGAGCTGAAGTCGATGAACAACATTCTAACATAGGAGTCCTTCGTGTCCAGATGTGTGAGAGCTGTGTGAAGGGCAGAGGAGATGGCATCGTCGGTTGAGCGATTAGGTCGGTATGCAAATTGGAAGGGATCCAGGGAGTCAGGGAGGACAGATGTGATGCTTTTCATGACTAGCCGTTCAAAGCACTTCATCAGGATGGGGGTGAGTGCTACTGGGCGATAGTCATTGAGGCATGCGGGCGTTGCCTTCTTTGGGACAGGGATGATGGTGGTGGCTTTGAAACAGGTGGGGACGATGGCCTGGCTCAGTGAGATGTTAAAGATGTCCGTGAAGACCGCTGCGAGTTCCCCTGCACAGTCCTTCAGCACACGACCAGGTATGTTGTCAGGACCAGAGGCCTTCCGGGCGTTAATCTTGATGAATGATCGCCTTACGCTGTCTGAGGACAGCGTCAGCACCTGGCCATCAGGAGAGGGGGGGAGTTTATGTGCTGGTGTGCTGTTACTTGCCTCGAACCGAGCAAAGAACTCATTCAGTTCATTCAGCGCAGAGGCTGAGCTGTCACAGGTCTGGGGGGGTGGTTTGTAGTTTGTGATGGTCTGTATTCCCTGCCACAGACTGCGTGTATCCCTGCTGTCCTTGAAACGGTGAGCTATTTTCCCAGAATACTGCCTCTTTGCCTTTCTGATGCCCCGGTCCAGGTTGTTTCTGGCTGCCCTCAGGCCCACCTGATCTCCCGCTTTGAAGGCAGCATTCCTGGCTTTCATGAGTCTGTGAACCTCAGCTGTCAGCCATGGCTTCTGGTTAGCCCGAACAGTGATGGTGTTCCTAATGTACAATTGTCTTTAAAATATTAATTTCCATTCAAAAAAAATGTAATAGCAACACTAGCGCCTTTAAAATATCAACTTCCATTATTTTTTTTTTTAAATAGCACCACTAGTGCCTTTAAAATATTAATTTCCATTCATTTTGTTGTTGTTGCGTGTTTTAATAGCGCCACTAGCGCCCCCTTCATTTCCGGAGTGCAATAGCCACTTCCGGGACTGACACCGGTCCGTGCTGCAAGCTGCAGCGAGGACCTTCTTGGTTGATTATCTGTGGCAGCCATCTTGAATTGGACTGTCTCCAAACATTAATCAGATGTAGAGGTGTGTACAGTAATTGTTTCCTGGAAGGTTCATTAAAGAGTCAAAGTTAGGGATCAGTCTCAGCTACTACCATGTCTGTTTTAAGCTGATTATCTTTAAAATTAGGGTGAGAAGCTCGGTCATCCGGGAGGGACTCGGAGTAGAGCCGCTGCTTCTCCACATCGAGAGGAGCCAGTTGAGGTGGCTCGGGCATCTGGTTAGGATGCCTCCTGGACGCCTCCCTGGTGAGGTGTTCCGGGCATGTCCCACCGGGAGGAGACCCAGAGGAAGACCCAGGACACGCTGGAGGGACTATGTTTCTCGGCTGGCCTGGGAACGCCTTGGGATTCCCCCGGAGGAGCTGCTCCAAGTGGCTGGGGAGAGGGAAGTCTGGGCCTCCCTACTTAGGCTGCTACCCCCGCGACCCGACCCCGGATAAGCGGAAGAAGATGGATGGATGGATGGATGGATGGATGGATCTTTAAAATTAACTGATATGGTTTTTGTTCACTGTTCTGCTGCCATCTTGAATCAGGTTAGTCAACCAAATAATCACTATTCATACAAGCAAACAGACATGCTGTGGCGTCGCCTGAATCCACCAGCAGGTGAGAGCACAAACACCTTTTGACAGAAGCCAGCACTCTCCTGTAGGAGTCTGAGTTGAGGCTGGGGGGCAGCAGGAGAGCGGCCATGCCTCCTGTGGCCAGTGCCCCTCGACGGTGGCACGTCTGCACCAGCAGGTCCATGTAGCTGCACAGGAAGCGCTTCTCCATGTTGACGTATTTGCTGCGGTCAGGCAGCAGGAAGTCCTTACGGTGACCTGGAAGTCAGACACACTTTAAGTTCAAGTCAAGTTTATTGTGATTTACATGAAATGATGTGCTCAGGTTCCCAGTTACACCCAAAATAGCAACAATTTAAAGCATAAAAAGAAAGAGTGAATAAGGATCTGAGATATACGCTACTAATAATGTAAAACAATATGGCGTAACAACAGCAGCCTGAACATGAGTCTAGGCTACGATGAAACGGTCAACCTGTCAACTTCAACAGTGACCTGATTAAAGTCCATGACCCACCATGTTTTCAAATTGCATCGCCATTAATATTTATTAGTTTATTTAAAAATAATACAGGAGCGTTTATTTATATTGTAGAGAAATAACGCTAAATGTGTTATTTCATGATTTATAGCAGATTTTAGCAGAAGCTCCGGGAAGATCTGCCCCTCTCCAAATATGGGCATTCACATCACTAAAGATTCCGCCTTGGAGTTACAGGCGGAGTTATAATAAGCCTTCATCAACTTCCATGACCGCTGCTCTAAGAGAGGAAAAAAAAAAGAGAAGCGGTCGCTCACTGATGTCTGTCATATTCTGAGCAGCATCCACGTAGACATACTAGTTTAATTCGCTTGATCGCGACAAATTCATTAATTTCCGCATCGGCTTTTTATTCTCTCCCCTGACCAGACAGGTCGGGAGTAGAAAGGCAGCCGCGGCGCGGAGCTCTGAGCGCGCGTGCTCTCCCGTGCTTCCCCGTGCTCCAGCAACAAGGCTGGGACAGAACCGAGCCCCGGCACGAACTTCAAAGCTGACGCAGCGGAACGGGGAGCCAGGGAGAAGACGGGAGAAGCCGCGCGGCTCGCTCCTCTCTGGGCAGAGGAGAGGAGAGCAGCCAGCAACAGTCGCAGCGGTGTTATATCTTATTAAAAAGGTCTATAAAATAAATAAAAAATAAAAACAGACCACTGGTCCAGCTGTACACAAAAATGCACCAGGAAATATGCAGTTTTACTCTCACTCTCATAAACCTCCATGCAGGGCCGGATCTATAATACGGGCACACCGGGCGGGTGCCCAGGGGCCCGACAGCTCAAGGGGGCCCTCTGCTGGCCAGGAGTGAGCAGTTCAGCCTGGCAGAAATTTTTTATTTTTTATTTTATTTTTTTATTGTCGCTAGACGTAGATAAAACAATGCTTTGTCCTCAATTTTCCTTATTATCCAACCCAAATAAAATAAAAAGTTGTTTTTCAAAAACAACTCATAAGTGTCTTTTAGTTTGTTGACATGACGTGTATGATTGGGAGCAGACGGCAATGCACACACTCAGTCCGGTTGGTGGCGGTAATGCAGGGGCGGATCTACTGGGGTGGCATGGGGTGGCAGTTGCCACCCCAACAGAGAGCATTGCCACCCTGATTGCCACCCCAGCTGAACATTACGAACGTGAACATCTTTTTTCCAACAACATTGAATGCAACACAATGTAGTCATATGGTCCACACTCCTTACCAGTTGGTGGCGGTAATGCTCACCTAACTTTCTTGCCAACTGCCAATAAATTTAAAGAAGAAGAAGCACAATGCACAACTGACTCAAGACGTCAAGTTCTGACTGAGTGGCAGGAAGTGAGAAATGAAATGAAAAGAGGAATGAACACACCTGTATTTCTGCTGCCTGTACTTTGGCTGTTTCATGTCTCTCCCTTTACATTGCATCATTTTATTTATATATACAGGTAGTCCCCGACTTACGAATGAGTTCCGTACCTACGGGCCGATCGTAAGTCGAAAATTCGTAAGTAGGATCACATACAATTTTTTTTTAAATAAATACATAGATGTACAGTACTGTATAGTTACCAAGCACTTAGCCTATCATAACACAGTTTTTAAAGATGAAGGAGTGAGTTGAATTGTCTCCCTTTCACACAAAGGGAGCTAGCTCCCTTTATGTGAATGGAGCCTGCTAGGGAGGAGGGAGACAATTCAACTCACTCCTTAAAGCTGCAATACAGTATGTAGTTTTTGAACACGCTGGCACTTAGAAACATTTTGAACAGAGACACGTTTCTGGTCCCTCCTCACTCAGAGCAATATATGGCTCTGCTCCACCTCGCTCGCGCTGCAGCCTGGAATGCTCCGCCTCCACTACGTCCCGTCTCAGCCGCTGCAAAGTTCTGTGATTATATGTTAATAAAACGTTCTAAAAAATTAAATAAAAACATGTAGCACTGGTCCAGCAAAACAAAAACACCCTGAAATCTGCAGAGCTTCACGCAGCCACGTTGGACATGATTTAATTTGCTCGTGACAAATTAATCCACTTGCTAATTTCTGTCAGTGGAGGTCTGGAGGAAGAAGCGATCACTTGACTTTTGGCAAAAAAACAAAAGAAAAGTCCAGAGCAGGGATAAAGAAGGGGGATTTAATACATTTGTGTCACATACAAAACAGTTTTGCATCGCTTTGCAATTATTTCAATGAGAACCTGCGCAGCCGCTGCGCGCTGACAGGCGGGGGCGTGGGTTGGGGGGTGAGAAGTGAGAAACTCTGTTTTTATTGCCTGGCTGTTTTTATTGGCTGGTTAACCGCGGGGCGCTCTGGTTTTTATAAATGCTTTTATTACCACCGGGAGATGCCAGAGGACTATAGTTTTTTTCAGATATTACCTGTCAAACATCAATATATCAGGAGATAGTGGCAGAGTGAAGAAATATGTTTGAAAAATAAGTTACATACTGAAGCTTTAACTGTGTTAGGATAGGCTAAGTGCTTGGTTACTGTACAGTACTGTACATTTATTTATTTATTATTTAAAAAAAAAGTTTTTTATTTTTTATAATGAGATGCGTTCGTAAGTCCGAAACGTCGTAAGTCGGGGGCGTCGTAAGTCGAGGACTACCTGTATACTGTATATATATATATATATATATACAGTATATGTATGTGTGTGTGTTTGTGTGTGGAGGGGGAGGATGTTGCCACCCCCTGAAACATCCTTGCCACCCTCTTGCCACCCCATAGATATTTTTCTAGATCCGCCCCTGCGGTAATGTGCTTAAAATAAGTTCGCCAACCGCCAATAAACAATAGAAGAAGAAGAAGCTCTGTGACCAATGAGCTGACAGCCCTTTTACACACGTGATTGAAACTACAGAATCCGGCTCATCTCATTGGTCCAGTCTTGGCAGTTCACGGAAGACACGGCAGCTACGAGGCCGCCAGACGAAGCATTGTTTCCGAGATAAATCCGTCCGAAGGTCCCCCGGCGCGCGCCGGAGCTCAACTGAGAACCAGGCCGGCCATGCTGCTTTGAAGCCCCACCAAGAGGCTCCCTGCCTGGGTACACGATCCAGAACGGCCCCCGGCGCGCGCCGGAGCTCAACTGAGAACCAGGCCGGCCATGCTGCTTTGAAGCCCCACCAAGAGGCTCCCTGCCTGGGTACATGATCCAGAACGGCCCCCGGCGCGCGCCGGAGCTCCGGCGCTCTGGACCACCAGAACCATGCACCAGGGCAGAAACTTCGTGCTGGACATGGGCACAGGAGAAAGCAGGTAAAGATAATGGATGGACGGACGGATAATAAATGTAACAAAACCAGGAGAACCCTTGAAGAAGAAGTGGAGAAGATCACTGAAAGTCTTCACCTGGTTGGCAGGTAAAAATTCAATAATTTCCAGTGTAGTTGTGAACCATGTTTAATTATTGATAGTTATAAACAAAAGTGTACAACTGACACGTACAAATAAGTACATAATTGTGAATTTAAGAGATTGCTAAAAGTGATTTTTTTTTGAAGGAATATGAAAAATAACATAAGAATTTATTTGAGTTGTTTAAGATGATGTAATCTTACATTTGGTGATGCAATTAATTTTGTTCTTTGATAAATCATTGTTGTGAGTTTATTTGGGTAAAAAAGGGGCAGAGATTATAAGATTATTCTTCATCTGCTGCCTTTCATTTTATTTTGAATGTATGTTTTTTATTTTTTATTGAGTTGTTGACTTTGTTTTAGTGAAATGAATGAATTTTAATAAATAAAATAAAAATAAATACATTTACTTTACACTATGCAAACATACAACCTTGTCCATCTTTAAAAAAATCACAGTTCATATAGGTAATTAATAAATACATTTCAAAATGTAGTTTACATACTACAATGCTAAATTTATAAATATAAACAATACACGTTTTTCCATTTATTTATCACTACATAACCTAGGCTATGTGTCACTAATGAATTTTTTAACACCTTTTGGCAGGCTAAACATGTATGGATGAGCTGTATGAGGAATGTGTGACTGCAAACAGCCTGAGGTGAGGTGGTCTCACCTCAGGAGAAAGAAAGGTGGCAGTCCCAGGGAACAGCAGAGAAGTGGATGCAGCTGACCTCCCCAACAGAACACCTGAACTCACACCTGGCCTCAAATGCTCCCCATCATTCATGGTTGAGTTCCATGTGATCCAGGTTTGAACTTGAGAAAAACATCATACAGACTGTCTACCTACACTTCAATCAAAGTAAGGGAATTCTTTTTCTTTTTCTGCTGCTTCGAGCTTTCTTAGAGCTCATGGACTTGTTTTTCATGCACGTGGGCATGGACTGCACACCAAGGCACTGGTGTCACTATGGTTGCAACATGTTTCTGATGGATGTGATTTGCTACTGGTTTGCTGCTGATTGATGTCAATGCAGTAGCTGCTGCTCTTTCAGAAGTGTTCATGTTTGACATCATTTGCTGATGAAGGATGGATGGATGGATGGATGGGATTTGCTGCTGAATGATGTCAATACAGTAGTATTATATATACAATACAGTCAATACAGTAGTATATAGTAGTAGTCAATACAATATATATATATATATATATATATATATATATATATATATATATATATA
>JBBPBX010020894.1:0-33315 GCA_038048925.1 Garcialebias charrua | reverse complement strand
ATATATATACACGTCCGTGTGCTCTTTGTGGACTTCACGTCTGCCTTCAACACCATGATCCCCCAAACCCTGATGGACAAACTACTTTGTACTCACACTAGGACTAAGACCCTCCATTTGTAACTGGGTCTTGGACTTCTTAACATACAGACCACAGTCAGTGGGGATATCATACCACTTTATTTATAAAGCACTTTAAAGGAGCTGTATGTAACTTTTCTAACAATATATTTTAAACATATTTCTTCACTCTGTCACTACCTCCTGACATACTGATGTTAGACAAGTAATCTCTGAAAAAAACTATTGTCCCCTTGCTTCTCTAAAAGCATTTCTAAAAAGCCACAGTGACCCACCGTTAACCAGCCAATAAAAACAGAGTTTGAATTTGAATTTCAGCAGAGCAAGGGGTAAGTTTCTGGTCCCTCCCCCTCAGAGCCATATATGTCTCTGAGGGGGAGGGACCAGAAACGTGTCTCTGTTAAAAATTTTCCTAAGTTCCAGCGTGTTCCAGAAATTACATACTGAACCTTTAAACAGTGACAGTCCACACCAAAGTGCTGTACTGTACAGGGACAGACAGGATCCAGAACTTCTCCTCCTCCACCATAACACTTTGTAGCACTTTGAGATTTTTGTTAATGAAAAGTGCGTTATAAATTAAATTCATTATTATCATTATTATTAATATAACCCTCAGCTCTGGCGCCCCTCAGGGCTGTGTGTTGAGCCCTCTCCTGTTCACTCTGCTCACGTATGACTGTGCAGCCACCCAACCAGGTTGTCATATTGTAAAGTTTTCAGATGATACAGCTGTGGTGGGATGCATCACAAACAATGATGAGTCCAGCTACAGACAGGAGGTGGAACACCTGGAGAGCTGGTGCAAAGAGAATAATCTTCACATGAATGTGAAGAAGACAAAGGAGATGATTGTGGACTTCAGAAGGAACAAACAAACACACACATTGAGTCTTGGGGACTCATTTACAAGAGAGACCTGATTTTAACAAAGAATGATGACAACAGAGGACAATCACGGGGCGGCCGTGGCATAGTGGTAATGGCAGTTGTCCCCCAATCGGAAGGTTGGCGGTTCAAATCCCGGTTCCCCACACCATGTGTCGTTGTGTCCTTGGGCAAGACACTTAACCCCGAGTTGCTCCCGGTAGGACTGGAAAGCACCTTGCATGGTAGTCTGCCGCTACCGGTGTATGAATGTGTGTAGCATTCAATATATGTGTAGCACTTTGAGATTTTCACTAATGAAAAGTGCGTTATAAATTGAATTCATTATTATTATTATTATTAATCATTGACAATCATGAGAGGCATAAATAAAATAAAATGTTAACAAATGAAAATTAAAAGGATGATTAAAAGGAAAAGTAGCATAAAAGCAGCTACATTATAGAGAGATATAAAAATAAAAAAGGAACATGTCTGTGTTGGTTCTTGTCATAAACTTATCAGATGTTTGAAGTCATTTAGAGAGGTCAAGGTCGAGAGCTTCAGATCTTTTTGTAAGATATTCCATGAAGCAGGAGCGAAGTAGGAGAAGGTCCTTTTTCCAAGTTCAGTCCTCACTGATGGAACACTGCAGGTAATCATGTCCTGAGAGCGCACGCTGTAGCTGCACTCACACAGAGACATGTAGGAGGAGATGTATGAGGGCAGCAGACCAAGAAGTGATTTAAAGATGAAAATGTACCAGTGGAAGAGTCTGTGTGAAGTTAATGATGTCCAGTTAACCAGTGAATACAGGGTGCAGTGGTGGGTACGATAATCACAACCAGTTATGAATCTTAGTGCACCATGATAGACAACATCCAACATCTGCAGGGTGCACCATGATAGACAACATCCAACATCTGCAGGGTGCCCATGATAGACAACATCCAACATCTGCAGGGTGCTTGTTGGAGCATTCATGTAGATAATGTCAGAACAACTGCTAAATGTAAACTGTGTTAAAGGTGTTTTAAAGACAACTGTGCACACGGTCTGGAGTAAGTTTTAAATTAGTTTTAGGTTTTATACCAGCTCCTTTCAGTCCTTCATTCAGTTTTCATGCTCTTCCCTCCTCTTATCCCTGAATCGAAGCTGTCCTTCATCATTTTCTCAGCGCTTCTCGTTTCCTCTGAAGTGTTGGTGAATTTACGCCTGCCCACCTCGGTTACTGCAGATCCAGCAGCCGCACCAACAGCTCCACCAACCACCCCACCTAAAAACACACCCAGCACCAGTCCCAGAATTGCACCCCCAACGACGGCCTTCGGCACCCGCTTCACAGCCGTGCTGACTTTCTCCCACACTGAACTCTCTGCCACCAGTTTGGCGCCGGCTTTTGCCCCAGAACCCACCTGGCCCCACATGGGACTCTGCGCCACCTGCTTCGCACCAGCGCTGATCCCTGATCCAACTCTCACAGAGCCGTCCGCCACCAGCTTAGCTCCAGTTTTGGCACCAGAACCTACTTTTTCCCACACAGGACTTTGAGCCAAATTCTTGGTCCCTGAACGGACTTTGTCCCACATCGGACTTGATGCCATTGTCTTTGCTCCAGACCCCACCCAGGAAGAGCCATCCACCACCACTTGGGGAACCCGATCTCCCACAGCTTTGGAGACTTGTCCAGCAGTAGCGCTCACCTTGTCCCACGCAGAGCTGTCAATCACCATCTTCTGCACATTTTGCGCACCTCCGTAGACTGCTGCCCACACCGGACTGTCTTTCATCTTCTTCACTCCCTCTCCAACCCACACGGAGCTTTCTGCCAAGAGTTTGGGGAAATTCTGCGCACCAGACCCCATTTTCTCCATAATGGAACGGAGAAGTGAAGGAGACATGCTGGAATAAGTAATTGGAGGAAGGCTCTCGATATTCATTGTGCTAACACTCATCTCTGCCTTGTCCCTCGTTTCCTCGTCTTCTTCCACCTGAGGCAGAAGCTGCCTCTCCGACCTGAGCTGTCGAACTCCTGCCGCTTGTTCCTGCCACACGTCCAGGCCCGTTCTCTCCTGTGCTATCTCTAACTGCCTCTGTCTCACTCTTTTCTCTGCCTCCTGAAAGGCAGGACAGGAATAACACTGTCCTCCAGCCTCCTTCACAGTCTGCTCCACCTTCTCCAGCAGCTCTGTCATGTTCCTCTTCTCCATCAAACCATCTCCACCCTCCACAATGTGATACCGGTCTCCACATTTTTCCACAAGCTTTATCAAATCCCCCCGCTGGCTGGTGATGTATTCTTCCACGCTTTTGTTTCCTACTTTATCGTTTGCCCGCAGTCGATCTGCGTACGTAAAGAGGACTATGGTGTGTCTCTTGATCGATTCTGGGCCAAAGACTTTCTCCAGAGCCACGAGGGCCTGAAGTTCGGTCTTAGCAGGCTGGTCCAACGGGACGCACAGCAGGAAGGCGTGAGGCCCGGGACTGGCTAAAGCAACGCAGGAGGAGATCTGCGCTCGCACCTCATCTGGAGTTTGCTCCGAGTTGAACCAATCAGGGGTGTCCACCACTGCCACCTGCAGGCAAGAGAAAAGAATACAAACCCATATGATTATAACCAGGGGTGGCGCAGCTAGCCAAAACGTTAGCTTTGCTAACTTGTAATTCGCTAACTAAAGTGTAAAATGTTCAGTAATGCTAAACCACTAAACAGGTTGAAAAAATAGCAGAAGCTAATGCTAACGGCTAACATGCTAAGGCGACTGTCAGTCAGGCTGCGTCGCACATCTTTGTCTCCTCTCAGTTACACTGGTGGGACTGACACAAACCTGTCCATTTTAGTTTAATTCTACTGGTTTGATCTGAAGGTGGGCGGGGTCCTTTGTGGCAATCCAACCAATCCAAGCTGGAGTTATAGCCCTGCGTAACGCAGGTGGACACACAAAGATACTACACAAGGCACATGATGCATGCATGCAGCGCTGCATGTGGGAGGGGCTACTTTTTTTAAAATAAATGTAATTAAATATAACTTTTACACAGCAGACGTGTTGGAGCTAAGCTGCTCAGCCACTGCCGTGTCGACCAATCACATCGTGCCACGTGTGCATGTAGTCAGCCAATCACGTCCCTAATGGACTGTTTGAGACACGCCCACAACAGACAGGAACAAACATGAATTTTGTTAGCGGACAAAGTTAGCGGAAGCTAATCGGGTTTCTAAAGTTAATGAAAACCCTAATTCGCTAAACAAAAAGTTAGCGCTGCTATTAGCTGTTAGCAGATTAGCAGAACATAACCACCTCGGATTATAATCAAAAAGTACTGAACAAATATGACGGTGACATGCTCTGGGTGAGCGGAGACTTTCTGACAACATCTTGTGAGAACAGTTGTAAATAAAAATGATAAACGAACCCTTTTCCCTTCGACCTGTGCCTTCTTCTTCTCACACTTCTGGGTGATTGCCCTGAAGCTGTCGGGATGGGACTCGAACGCCTCCTGTCCAAGAATCCTGTTTCCTGCTGCACTCTTTCCTGCTCCGGATCGCCCGAGCAACACCAGGCGAAGCTCCGGGGAGGACGGGGGACACGAGGGCGACGGGGGACACGAGGGGGACGAGGACAACGAAGGAGAGGCGTCAAAGGTTGGTGAGGAGGAGAAAGACGAGAAGACAGGTGAACGAGGCGAGGAGGCTGGAGAGGGCTCAGGCGTTCCTTCCTCAAAGCTGTTGATTCGGTGATGAACTGAAAATCAACAGGAGTTTTAAATGAATCAAGTGAACTGGAGATAAAGTGATGTTTTAGACAAAAAGTCCAGCAACTTACAGGTAGAAATGACTTTTGATGTGGATTTCATGTCAGAAATTTGTGAGAGTGTAGCGCCATCTAGAGGAACGAACAGGAAGAACTCATTGTTTCATCTTTGCCTCCACAGCCAAGTGAGTTTCATTTGCTGTTTGTCAGTAGCTCAACGATTCATCGACTGACACGACCACAAATCTTACCGTTCTAATATTTAACCGTTATTTTACCATGTCTCCATGTTTTAAACATTTTGTAAAGAGGCAGTAAAATCCTTGACTTTAGAGTATCTACCTGCATTCAGCCTGAAACTGGGTGTCCTGCTTAACTGGCTGAGATCTTCAGACTCTGGTGGAGACCGGCGCTGTGGGGCCGGAGCTGAGTGAAGCCCGTTGGTCACCGTGGTCTCCAACACTCGGCCTTCCACTTCATCTTCTTCTCTCCACCTCCTCTTCTCAGAGGCGCTGATGGATTCCTCCTCTCTGTTGTCTCTTTCTGAGTTTGAGAAGGTCCTCGATGTGATGGACTTTATCTTCTCCTCCTTTTGAGCTTGGTAACTTTCCATCAGCTCTCGCTTTCGTTCCCTCACCCGTCTGTCCAGCTCTCTCTCCTGGGAGGTTTTCATGTGGTATACCCCATGTCTCTGCACCATACTCTCCAGCTGTTGGGAAATAAATCAATCATTTAATTGCAAGACTCTAAAAACTCAAGTGCATGATCTGAGTCATAGGATGGAGGTTGATTAGTCAACAATGAAATGCAATAAAAAAATCCAGATCCTCCCACTTTCATCTAATAAATGAAATCAATCTGTTTGAACATCTTCTTGTAATGTGACACGTGGTTTCAGCCACATGTCACGTTACCGCCAATGACAGCACTGCAATGCAGGAAAAACCAGGAAAAACACAGACGGGGTTCACGTGGTTTCTAAGGATAGCCTTATTATGCAGCGCCTTACCGTGCACAGAATTTAAGAGCATAAAGTTGCTCCGTGTTTGACTGCAAGGAGCGAGGACCGCAGCCTCCTCCTCTCAGCGTTAAAGTCAGCCTGTGGGTGTTGGAGCCTGAACGTCCTGATTCAACATCTCCATGACTGGACTCTGCTTTGTAGCGAGGACGGAGCTGTGTCTGGGAGTTCAGCTGGTAAGTTTATGTTTGTTAACGTTACTGCAACTTAATACATGCATCACAGTGAGTTAACTAGGATCCATGTAACCCTAACTTTAAGATATTAGTGTGTAGCTTTAGTTTATGGCCATCTATGTAGCTAGCTACAATCAAAAGCCAACTAAAGGTTGACAGTAACAGATGAAGCTTAGCTTGTAAAAATGTGCTCATCCATCAGGTCAGCTGGTTAAACAGTTCACCTGATGTTCACTGTTTCTCCTCACAGGAGCCTCTGACCCTGACGTGAGGAGGACAGACAAAAGAAGAGAGATGTTGGGGTCACAGGACAGTCACAAATCTTGTTGTTAAAAGTTTGCTGCTTTTTTTCTACAGTGGAGGCTGCATGGTGGAGGTAAGTTAAACTGTAAAGGATGTTGACCAGTTAAACCTTCATCTCTCAACCTAGATAATGGTTTTTGATCAATAATAACACAACCATGTTATTGTTGATGTTTTATGTTCTAATGTCAGTTAGGGAGATGATAAGAGCCCTAAACCCTAGAGAACCACAGAGGAGATTCAGGAAGAGACACAGAGGTACAGAAGTCTACCATCAACCCTAACCTCAGTGA
Source organism: Garcialebias charrua (assembly GCA_038048925.1). Classification (NCBI taxonomy): domain Eukaryota; kingdom Metazoa; phylum Chordata; class Actinopteri; order Cyprinodontiformes; family Rivulidae; genus Garcialebias; species Garcialebias charrua. The sequence continues at coordinate 26,822 of JBBPBX010020894.1, read as the reverse complement.
AGCCTGCTGGTGGAATGTGAGGGACACTATGCTAGTGCTATCAAACTGACAACCAAGTATCTGTGTGTGCAACAAGCATCATCCACACCCTCAGAATGAACATGTTCTACTGCTGGAGACACCATCAGCCAGGAGCAGGTGTGTTTGTGTCCAGAGAAAGAAGACATGTTGATGTTTCTGAAGAAAAACGGTTCAGTGAAAAGGTCCACAGTGTGCAGCAGTGAGCATTAGACACTGACGTGTCACTGGTTTGCAACTGGTCTTTTGACATGGAAATTATTTATTTTTATGTAAGAAAATGGCTTGGAATGGAAAAATACCAAAGTTAAAAAAAAAATAAAACTCAAGATTTGTACTGCAATGTGTAACCTCATTTTATTATTGTTAGAGTTAATATTAATTATGAAATTGTACTGGAAAAAGTAGTGTTCAGGGACCGACACCGAAGTGAAGGTACCAGTACCCAGCCCTGCTGACAGACAGACGTTGGAACAGCTGTTTCCGGTGCTGCAGCAGGTAAACGTGCTTCTTGTTTTCAGAGCCAGTTGTTTGAACAGCTGGATGTGACTTTCAGTCCTGCTGGGAGACGTTCCCTGCCTCATCTGGAGGACAAGTGACGAGTTTCTTACCTTGTGCAGCAGCTGCTGGACCTGCTCTCTGTCCTGTCGCTGGCGGTTGTTGAAGACGTGGTACCTCCCCCCACAGCGCCCGATCATCTGCCTCAGGCCGGGCTCTTCTCTCTGCAGGTACTCCTGCGGAACGACTGCTCGTAATTAAACTGCTCGTCTTAACTAACCTGAACTGAGTGACTTCAACCGGACGGACGTTAGCAGACTGACGAGACAGTTCACGGCTACAGGACGAGCAGGAGGTTTTACTGAAAAGCTCATTTGATACTTTTCACACATTTCAGGTGGATATTATCAGCAGGACTGACCTCAGCTGTTTGTCCCATCAGGTAGTCTCCACAGGTGAGCAGCACCACCGTGTGATCCAGGATCTCGTTCCCAAACAACTCCCCCAGCTCTGCAGGAACCCGGCCCTCCATCTGGGAACAAACAGCAGGAGGAACTAACTTCATATTGATGCCTTTCTGATAAATAAAGTGTTGGAGTCGTGCGGATGATGAACCTCTGTGAACTGGCTGACGGGCACCAGCAGCAGGACGGCGTGCGGGCCCGGTGCGAGCAGCGTCATCGCCCGCTGCGTCTCCTTTCGGACGCCGTCGTCCATCTTGCAGCCGCTCCAGTACCACCTGGGGGCCTCCACCAGGCTCACGCTCCGGCCCTCGCTGTGGCCCTGCCGCAGCCGGCAGCTCCGAGAGTCGGCGTCGGAGAGGGACACCTGGCCCAGGATGGTGTCCGCTGACGACGTCTTCCCACATCCGATGTTCCCCAGAAGAAGAACCCTCAGGTCCGAGGACATGCTGGAGTTTTCCCTCAGGTGTTCACTCATACCTGAAACGCACCGCTTGGTATTTAAACTACAGTCTTCATGATAAAGTGAAGGCCCGTGGGCCACATCTGGTCCATGTTGGATAACTCGCTGATCTTTGAGTCACTTATTAAAACTAGGGATGGGGCCGACCCGATCCAGTATCAGTATCCGATACCAGCATAATTTAAGTATCGGATTTTCTGATCCAACCTGCCGATATTTCCGATCCGGCTTCAAAGAACACGTGTGTTCCACCATATTCTGTGACTGCCGTCTTAACATTGTGTGAGTTAAACCCAATGAAGACACTCTGAGCCTCACAACAGGAAACACACAAACTTTAACAGCACACAAGAGGCAGCTCTATATCACAGACGTCCATCTCACTCATGGTGCAGCTGGAAAACTGAAAAACCGCTAAGCATTATGGGAAAGAAAACAGTCCACTCCCCTTAACCACTACGGGAGTGGATTTTGTTGTCTTTCCCATAATGCTTAGCGTTTTTTTAGTTTTCCAGCTGCACCATGCGCATAATGCACGCTAAGCATTATGGGAAAGACAACACAGTCCACTCCCCTTAACAGCTACGGGAGTGGATTTTCTTTTCTTTCCCATAATGCTTAGGGGTATTTTAGTTTTCCAGCTGCACCATGAGTGAGAAGGACATCTGTGATATAGACCTGCCTCTTGTGTGCTGTTAAAGTTTAGGTGTTTCATGTTGTGAGGCCCAGAGTGTCTTCATAGGGTTTAACTCACACAATGTTAAGACAGTAGTAGCAGTTCAAAAAATTAATTAGTACAGCCTCCTATACCTGAAAGGTATCGGATTGGAAAAGTATCGGTATTGGTCGATACCCAGATTTAAGGATCAGATCGGAAGTAAGAAATATGGGGAAAAAATAAATATGAATCGGTGCATCCCTAATTAAACCAGGTTGGTCAGCGGCAGATTAAATCTTGTAACAATCAGTGAACTCAGCTGATGCTGAGAAAATCAACGTCTTCCGTCATTTTAACAAAGAACGTCCAGATGTTGCTGATGTGCATAAAAAAAGCGTCTACGTGTGCAGAGTTTTACTTTCGTTGTCATTTCACTATAAAATGACATGTTGGTCGTTTTCTGTCTGGATTCATTTTGAAACTGCTCAGAGATGATTTGTCATGTTTCTAAGAATCATTTCATCTAAACTGCTGAGAGCCAGAGTCGTGCACGCGTCTCACAGATGTTCAACAACCAGCTTGGTCAGGAACTCTTCTTCTTCCAGCTGCTCCTTCTTCAGGGTCTCCACAGAGAACTACCTCACACGAAGACTTGGAGCTCGTTACTCCAGATGTTCTTCCTGAAGCAACCACAGCCCTCTGTGTGGAGCAGAGAACAGCTGCTGCACCCAGGGCGCCCGGGGGAGCAGATGGTGGGGGTTAATGGCCTTGCTCAAGGGCCCAGGGTGGGGCAAATGAGTGTGGAGGCAGGAGTGGGTGCTTCACCTTTCCCACCCACATTTTGATGTGTCAGTAGGGGAGTTGAACCAGCAACCTTCCAATCACAGGCTCACCTTCTCTAACCTCTGCACCTATTGTCTCCTCCTCACTGAGTTTGGATGGAGCTCCTGATCAAATGAAAGAAAACGTCCGGAGAGAGTTGAAGACCAGGAACAAGAAGCAGCTGCTCCAGCCAGGGAATCAAACCAGCACCCGTCCTTCAACGTGCCCATTTGAGTGGAAAAGCACGGACACACCTGCAGCTCCAGTCCAGCTGCATTCTCTCGTGTTTAGAGCAACGTGCACACACGGTGAGCTGGAAACACTCCAGATGTTCAGAGTGACAGCACAGCTGTCAGCTCCCTGAGACCACACACAGGTTTGTTTTGCTATCTTTATGGGGCCTTTCCATTGACTTCCATTCATTTTAAATTCATTTCTATAGTCTAACCCTGACCTTTACCCTTAACCTAACCCCTAACCCACAACGGGACTTCTTCTTACGGGGCCCGGGCTTTGGACCCCGTAAGGAGCAGTCGGTCCTCACAATGTACTTTGTAGTATAAGTTGGAAAAGTGGGCCTTACAAAGTAGCATAAACAAGGACACACACACACACACACAGCACAGCACAGTCACGCACGTCATGACAAGTGAAGGCTTAAAGACAGAAAGATGAGAAAACTACAAACACTTCCTGTGCGCACGCTGCACATCAACTCATTATCCTCACTAATCGACACATGCATCGTGCGCGCAGAAGAAAGGAACCTACTGGTTTGTCTGCAGTGGGTCTCCAGCGGTGTTCAATCATCTCCGTCCACACAGCTTCAGCGCACGCTGCTTCCTGCTCCGCAGCTAAAAGGTGTGAGCTCAGGTGAGGCACCACTCCCAGCTCTGACCACAAACACGACGGCGTCGATCCAGATCTCTGACAGCAACAGGTTCGGCCATCATTCCTCAGCGAGGCGGAGGTTTCAACGCATGAATCATCGACACACAGTTTTGTTGTTCGCTTTGTTTTTCTGCCACACCCGTGAAGAGCCACAGCTCCTGGATCTCCTGGATCTCCTGGATCTCCTGGATCTCCTGGATCTCCTGGATCTCCTGGACCTCTGACAAGAAAGACGTCCTTCGGGACATTTAGTCACTGGGAGAACTGGTCAACCAGGAGTAAATATGCTTGTGTCGTGTGTGGTTGAAAGTCAGGACACGCCACAGACGTTGACAACAAACCAAAGACACACTGTGTGTGTGTGTGACCAGTCATGGGAAAATACTTTGAATTTTTATTTTGAATACTCTAAACGCTGGAGGCGTAACATTTTCTTCCACTAAACAATAAAAACAATCTCATGAACAAATATCAAGTGAGCAGGAAAGAAACAAGAATCCAGTGGTTTGAAACTAAATCTTGAGATTAAACGCATCACCTGCTTTGAACGAAGCTCTTCATGTCTGGTTGGCCCTCGGAGCCTGTGTTGGGGATGACTCTCAGCTACTGGCACAACTTTATCTCAGTAACTGTAAACTGGTTAGTTACTCTTGTGTTTACAGCGATGATCAACTGAAGCAGCCACGCGATCTAAAGTTCATCAGCTGTCAGCCATCTTTCATGATGGAGAGCAAACCAATAAAAGAAAACTTTGTAACCTGCAAGTATTTGGTAAATTATAAAACTCTGAAGTTTCTCTCTTAGCAAGTTAACATAAACTAACAAGGAACAAAAAGTCATAAACTGAATGTGATTGTCAGTTATGTATTGTGTCAAAGTGTTGAAGGTGTGTCACAACCATTCATTTATTCCTAGGGTGCCTGGTCTCATATTTAAAAAAAACAAATTTAATTCTAAAGCAGCCATGACTTCATATTTAATTACAGATACAATTTAAATGGCTGAACTGAACAAAACACGAGCCAGTGTATCTCTGGTTCTGGTCCCAAGTCCAGGAAAATGGTGAGGGTTGTGTCAGGAATGGCATCTGATGTAAAACACTTTTGCCAAAACCATAATGCGAGTTCATCAAAGTGAAACGACCATACTGGATCGGCCGAGGCCCGGGTTAACAACGACCTCCACCGGTGCTGTTGACAAAAGGGGTGAATTGTACTACTGTTAGTGGAAGACCCAGAGGAGGAAAACGTGTCAGGAGAACAGAGGGAGAGGAGGAAAGTGAAGAATGTAGAACTGAGGGTTGCAACTCTAAATGTGGGGACAATGACAGGCAAAGGTAGAGAGCTGGCTGACATGATGCAGAGAAGAAAGGTAGATGTTTTATGTGTCCAAGAGACCAAGTGGAAGGGCAGCAAGGCTCGCAGTATTGGAGCAGGGTTCAAACTGTTTTACCATGGTGTGGATAGAAAGAGAAATGGAGTAGGGGTGGTCCTGAAGGAGGAGTTGGCAAAGAATGTAGTAGAGGTGAAGAGAGTGTCAGATAGGGTGATGTGTCTGAAGGTAGAAGTAGAAGGTCTGATGCTAAACATCGTCAGTGGTTATGCTCCACAGGTTGGATGTGATGGGGAGGAGAAAGATCTGGATGAAGTGATAGAGAGTATTCCCAGGGAGGAAAGAGTGGTGATTGGAGCAGACCTGAATGGACATGTTGGTGAAGGAAACAGAGGATGAGGAAGTGATGGGTAGGTTTGGTGTCAAGGAAAGAAACCAGGAAGGACAGATGGTGGTGGATTTTACCAAGAGAATGGAAATGGCTATAGTCAATACCTATTTCCAAAAGAGGGAGGAACATAGAGTGACCTATAAGAGTGGAGGAAGGAGTACACAGATTGACTGTTTTGAAGAAGAGAAAAATAGTAAAATCAGAGAAGAAGACCAAATGGTGGAAGATGAAGAAGGAAGAATGTTGTGAGAAATTCAGAGACGAGCTGTTAAAGGCTCTGGGTGGTAAGAAAGAGCTTCCAAGTGACTGGGCTACTACAGCAACAGTAATTAGAGAGACAGGTAGGAAGGTACTTGGTGTGTCATCTGGACAGAGAATGGATGATAAGGAAACCTGGTGGTGGAATAGTGAAGTGCAGGACGCCATTCAAAGAAAGAGATTAGCCAAGAAGAAATATGACAGTGAGAGGACTGAAGAGAGGAGACAGGAATATAAGGAGATGGGACATAGAGCAAAGAGGGAAGTAGCTAAGGCAAAGCAGAGGGCGTACAATGAGTTATATGGGAGACTGGACACTAAAGAGGGCGAGAAGGACTTGTACCGATTGGCAAGACAGAGGGATCAGGCTGGAAAGGATGTGCAGCAGGTTAGGCTTATTAAAGATGGGAATGGGAATGTTCTAACAAGTGAGGAGAGTGTGATGGGAAGATGGAAGGATTACTTTGAGGAGCTAATGAATGAAGAGAATGAAAGAGAAAGAAGAGTGGAGGTCATAGAAACTGTGGACCAGGAAGTGGGAAAGATTAGACAGACAGACAGACAGACAGACAGACAGACAGACAGACAGACAAGATAGATAGATAGATAGATAGATAGATAGATAGATAGATAGATAGATAGATAGATAGATAGATAGATAGATAGATAGATAGATAGATAGATAGATAGATAGATAGATAGATAGATAGATAGATAGATAGATAGATAGATAGATAGATAGATAGATAGATAGATAGATAGATAGATAGATAGATTGATTGATTGATTGATTGATTGATTGATTGATTGGTTGATTGGTTGATTGATTTGTCCCCGTAGGGAAATTAGTTTGCAACATTGTCAGCAGGCATTGACATAAAGGACATACTTATACAAACATGACATTAACATCCATCACAGCAAAGACGTTTGAGCTCAGTAATTCATGATATGTTTGTAATATTTAATGATTGAATTGCTTGTGGTATGAAAGAAATTTTTGTTTTATTTCTTGAGAATAAAGGAAGGCCGTACCTTCGCCCTGAAGGAAGCAACTCAAATGAAGATCTTAGGGGATGTGTGTCGTCTGCTATAATCTTGTTTGCCTTCCTCATAACTCTGTCCATGTACAGTATATATTTTCCATACTTGGCAGAGTGGTCCCTAACAGGTTGCTGACTGTAGTTACTATACTTCCCAATGATTTCTTCTGAGCCTCTGTAGCATTGCCAAACCAACAGATGTTACAAAACGTTAAAATACCTTCAATAAAAGCAGAATAAAAGCAGATTAGTGAGGGTGAAGTCCAGAATGCTCTGAAAAGAATGAAGAAGGGGAAGGCAGTAGGACCTGATGACATACCAGTGGAGTTTTGGAAATGTCTTGGAGAGATTGCAGTGAGGTTTTTCACTCAAATATTCAATGGCATATTTGAGGGTGAGAAAATGGTATCAAGACTATAGTATTGTAGATTCTCAAAAGGCACCATAGCCTATCAGTAAAGATACATGTACTGTATTGTGTACACTGGAGAAAAAGAACTTGAAATCAATTATACTAGAATACTAGCATTGATACATGCACATGGTAAAATGTTAGAAAGATAATCTTTTAATCAGCAGATCAGTATTTACCGTACTTGCCACTGTACACATCGCACCGCCATATACTGTAAGTCGTATCAGTCCAAATATGTCTAATAAAGTGGAAAAATCCATAAATATGTTGCTTCACCATATAAGTAACATCTATTATGTGTCATGCTGACGCATCACGTTTGTTACGTGTCACCATTGACAACCCAGAAATGTGGGCCGGTATTGTGCCAAAAATCGATTGGTTGCCAAATGGTGGCTGCAGGAGCATGCACGGGAGGACTTTAAAAACAATTTAACAAAAGATTCATAAATCTACGACAACTGCAGATGATCTTAAATCACCTGAGTTTCCTAATGTGTTTTGTACTTGCTCTAACTCAAGACAAAGGGGAGTGGCAATATTAATACACAAAAATGTTAATTTTACAGTACTAGACACAGTTACAGACCCAGAGGGTAGATATTTAATAATAAAACTTTGTATAAATAACAACAAGTTTTCATTCATTCAACCTTTATTTAGGCAGGTTAATCTCATTGAGCCTCGAGGACTCATTTACAAGAGAGACCTGTCTACAAACTAAAGAATGATGACAACAGCAACAGTATAATTTCCTTGAACAATCAACTATAGACAAACGTAAGAGAGAAATACAATTTTTTTTAACAAGTTAAAACAAAGATGTCAAAGTAGCAAAAGTTGTGTATTGTCAGCATATATGGCCCAAATGTTGATGACACCTCTTTTTTCATGATTTTTTTCTCAGCACTGTCTGACCACTTGGATTGCTCACTTATACTTGGAGGTGACCTCAACTTTGGTCTAAATGAAGAATTAGACAGATGTAGTAGAGCAGGAACTCAGTGCAGTTGGCAGTCTTTAAATATAGTCCTGGGTTCAATCCCTTGTTTGACCTGGGGTCTTTCTGTGTGGAGTTTACATGTTGTTCTCGTGCTTGCATGGGTTTTCTCTGGGTACTGTACTCCGGTTTCCTCCCATGGACCAAAAACATGTCAGTCTGCCTTCAGGCCCAGGCCTCCCTTGAAAAAGAGATCTGTGATCTCAGTGGGATTTGTCTGGTTAAATAAAGGTTAATAATATTATCCAAAAAAGCTAAGTCTGGTCCTCTGGACATTCAAAAAACAAAACAAAGAAAAACTCTTGAAACTGTGCCTGCAGTCAAACTACTTCACATATGGGGAGCAATATTATAGGCAGAAACATGGGTGTGCTATGGGGTCTCCAGTTTCTCCTATTGTTGCCAACCTGTACATGGAGGAGGTAGAAAAGAGAGCCTTGACGTCCTTTTCAGGGAGACCACCAAGTCATTGGTTCAGGTATGTTGACGACACCTGGGTTAAAATTAAATCTCAGGAAGTCCAACATTTCACTGATCACATCAACTCTGTGGATAAATATATCAAGTTCACACGAGAAGATGTAAAAAATGGCAGGTTGGCTTTCTTGGACTGTGAGGTCTCAGTTTCTGATAGAGGAAATTTGCAAACTGAGGTGTACCGCAAACCCACACACACAGACCAGTATTTACAGTTTGACTCCCATCACCCTCTGGAGCACAAGTTAGGAGTCATCAGGACTCTGTACCACAGAGCAGACAGCGTCCCCACTAACTCAGCAGCCAGACAGAAGGAGAAATCACACACAAAACAGGCTCTAGAGAAATGTGGATATCCTAACTGGGCCTTCCTGAAAGCAGAGAAGAAACCCAAACAGGACTCCAGCCAGCCATCAGGTGAAAAGAAGGAACCCAGACCAGTGGTCATTCCGTATGTTGCGGGAGTTTCAGAGACATTGAGACGTTTATTTTCTAAACACAACGTCCCAGTGGCTTTTAAACCCCAAAATACATTACGGCAAAGACTGGTTCATCCCAAAGATCCAGTCCCCCGGCACAAACAGAGTAATATTGTGTATGCTGTTCAGTGTCAGGAGGGCTGTGATCAGTCTTACATCGGGGAAACTAAACAGCCACTGGCCAAAAGGATGGCCCAGCACAGAAGATCAACATCATCAGGTCAGGACTCTGCAGTCTACACTCATCTCCAGGCCAGCGGTCACTCTTTCAGGGATGAAGATGTTCACATCCTTGATAGAGAGGAACGATGGTTTGAGAGAGGAGTAAAGGAGGCCATCTTTGTGAAAAGAAACCGTCCATCATTAAAGCCCAACACCCACCATGTTTTCAAATTGCATCGCCATTAATATTTATTAGTTTATTTAAAAATAATACAGGAGCGTTTACTTATATTGTGGAGAAATAACACTAAATGTGTTATTTCATGATTTATAGCAGATTTTAGCATGCAGCTCCGGGAAAATCTGCCCCTCTCCATATATGGGCATTCACTTGGGCATTCACGTCACCAAAGTGACGCCTTGGAGTTACAGGCGAGCCGAGCGAGGAAAAGAAAAAGGAAGCATTTTTAAATATTCCCTAAAGCTGCCTGTGTTGATTAATCCTGCTGTCGCTCACTCATGTCTATCATATTCTTAGCGAGCATCCACTTAGACATACTAGTTTAATTCGTTTGATCGCGACAAATTCATTCATTTCCGCATCGGCTTTTTATTCTCTCGCCCCGTGATCAGAAAGGCAGCCAGCCGCGCAGCTGAGCTCTGCCCGCGCGCGTGCTGCCCGACCCGTGCTCCTCGCAACAAGGCTGACGAGAGATAAGAGCAGATACATACACTCGAGGGAGCAAATTACACCGGCACGAGGAACTTCAAAGGTGACCAGCGGAACGAGGAGCCAGAGACGCGCGCGGCTCGCGGCTCGCTCCATTGGGCAGAATGAATGAGAGCAGCAACAGGTCCGCAGCGGTGTTATAAAATAAATAATAAATAAAATCAGAGCGCTGGTCCATATACACACAAATGCACCAGGAAATATGCAGGAAATATGCAGTTTTAACGCACTCTCTCTCATAAACCTCCATGGAAACTCACTCCTACCTTCTGCCTTCTGGGTGGAGATCGATGTAACAAAAGGCATGACCCTTCGGGACTCTTCGGCCAGGTTTCCGGATTCATTCGGGAGTGGGTTGTTTTTTTTTGTTTTTTTAACCCTCGCCTGTCCCAAATGCAAAAATGAAAATAGACCTAATAATAAATTACAGTAATTGTCCAATATGGTGAATTGTTAGTGTCATGGTGGGTGTTGTCCTTTAAACAGAGGTGGAGGCCTCCGGGTTCAACTGTCCCCCTCTTACAATGCTGTTATTGCTAGTATCACTCAGCCCTCTGTGAATAGCAAACAACCATCAGGGTGTTAACGATCCATCGTTAGGCTGATGGTCCTCCTTGATCATGTGAGCAGCTGGTTTCGGCTGTCATCAGCCAACTGGTTGATCCACTGTGAGAGGGTGCTATTTATAAGACTGAGCTGAATACAGCAGCTCAGACTGAGGAAGTCTTTCGGACGAAAGACGAAACGTTTCTACAGTTTTTTTGTTTTGTTTTGTTTTTTGAATGTCCAGAGGACCAGACTTAGTAATAATAATAATAAACTTTATTTGTATAGCACCTTCCTACAATGCCTTGCATTGACCAAGGTGCTTAACAGGACAGAAAATATAAAAACGGTACAATAAATCAGTGAAAATAGAATAAAAAAACAACAGCAATAAAAGGAGGCAATGGAAATAAAAATGCTACATACTAAAATACCAAAGTAATAAAAGTTACACACTGAAAGCTTTTTTGAACAAGTGGGTCTTCAGTCTGGTTTTGAACAGAGTCAGATCAGAGGTGGCACGCAGCTCAAGGGGGAGGCTGTTCCAGGCTTTTGGGCCGGCAACAGAAAAGGACCTGTCTCCCCATTGTTTGTACCTTGAGCGAGGCACCTCCAGCAGGTGTTGACTGGCAGACTAGAATTAGCTTTTTTGGATTTTTCTACCTGGATTATTGAGCATGCATCAGGGTTAATAATAATAGTTAAACAGTACATGAGTGATTACGGACTTTGCGATGCATAGCGATCTCTTCACATGAACCGTAGGAAGTATACTTTCTTCTCACATGTCCATGGCTCTTACTCTCGTCTGGATTATTTTTAGTCAGCAGCTCCTTGTTGACGGACATCTCAGACACTGAGATATACCCTATAGCTGTCAGTGATCATGCTCCTGTCTCTTTAACTCTAGTAAACAGAAAATAAATCCCAAAAAGTATAAACTGGAGATTTAATACATCATTGCTTGAGGATGACGATTTTATCAAATATTTTACAGAAGAGTGGGCTTCATATCTGGAGTACAATGACTTGCCTGGAACATCAGCATATGTTCTATGGGAGGTGGGGAAAGCAGTGATGAGAGGTAAAATAATCTCATTCTCATCACATTAGAAGGAAAATATAAAATAAACATATTCAGGAATTAGAAGAAACCATTAAATCGTTAGAAGCCTCCCAAGATGAAGAAATGCTGGATAAAATGCGTAAAGAAAAATTAGAATTAAATGAACTTATTAACAAAAAACTAAATTCTTACTACAAATACTTAGAATCGAAAACTTTGAGCAGAGCAATAAGTCAGGTAGCTTTCTAGCAAAACAGCTAAAAATAAATAAGGAATAAACAACTTTAGTTGGTGTTAAAGACTTGACTCGGAATACAGTTTATGATCCTGAAAGAATAAACAGCATTTTCAGTGATTTTTATAAAGCTTTATACTCACCCCAGATAAACCCATCAGATGATGACATTGATAAATTCCTGGATAAAATAACACTTCCTAAATTATCAGATTGTCAAACAATGGAGCTGGACTCACCACTGACACCAGTGGAATTCCAAGAAGTCCTCAAAAGCATGTCCAATAAAAAGGCTCCAGGTCCAGATGGATTTCCAGCAGAGTTCTACAATTAATTCTGGAATATCCTGGCACCACTATTTCACAAAATGCTGCAAGAAACTTAGGAAAATAACAGACTTCCAAAAAATATAAATTCTGCCAACATTAGTCTCCTGTTAAAACCAGGCAAAGACCCTGTATTACCTACCAGTTATCTTCCCATATCTCTTATCAATGTTGATCTTAAAATAATGTGTAAAGCCCTCTCAAATATATTGGAAAATGTAACTCCTCTCATAATACATCCTGACCAAACTGGTTTTATAAAAGGGAGGCATTCATCCACAAATTCACCGATTATTTAATTTAATAGATTATTCTTACAATAAAAACATTGAAACTGCAATATTCTCTCTAGTAATAATAATAATAATAATAATAATACTTTATTTATAGAGCCCTTTAAAACAACCACAGCTGCAACAAAGTGCTGTACATAAAATCAAGAACATTTAAACACATAAAAATAAAACAGTTGTTAAAACATTAAGATCAATAAAAACAATAAAAACAGTGCAGAACAAAATCAGTCTGTGCTAAAAGCCAGTGAGTAAAAATGTGTTTTTAAAAGAGTTTTAAAACTGGACAGTGAAGGAGCTTGTCTGACGGGAAGAGGGAGATCGTTCCACAGTTTTGGAGCAGCAACAGAAAAAGCTCTGTCTCCTCTGAGCCTCCGTTTGGACCTCGGCACCTCCAGAAGCAGCTGATCAGCTGATCTGAGGCACCGAGCAGGAGAATATGGGTGAAGCAGCTCAGAGAGGTAGGATGGAGCAAGACCATTTAAACTTTTAAAAACAAATAAAAGAATCTTAAAATGAACTCTAAAATGAATAAAAACATTGAAACTGCAATATTCTCTCTAGTAATAATATAGGCACTTAGTCAGTTTACTGACTTACCTATATTTTAGATGTAAATTTGAGCAGGGTTTGACTGACACAAATTATCATCATAATTCACGGGTTCTCATCTTTTTCAGTTTAATATTCAATAAATCTGTGACTCAGTGATGAGATGTAAAGACATGAAACGTCAATTTATGAACTGAATCTTTAAATTACAAAACATATTTACAGATTGGATCGATCAGATTTCCTATAACTAACTTTCACAGATTAAAACTTAGAGACAACAGAACACAAGTAATAGCTGGCATATTTACTTATTCTGCAGGCACCTATAACTTAAGGTTTACTGGCAAAAGTAGGGAGAGTTTGAGAGTAGAAGGAAGATGAAAAAATGGAAGTTTATCTTGAGTGTATAACCAGAGATGACACTTTCCATCAGACTTTGGCTAATACTTCAGGTACGTTTGTAAACAGCAAACTCATTACCTTACGACGACCAGTCTGGTAAAGAGATGGCACCAGCCTTTCAGGCATACAGAGTCCATGCAGGCCCAGTACGTCCGAACTGGTTATTTGTTTACTTTTCAACGTCTCCTGTCGTCCGCTTGGATCTTCAGAAAATAGTGGCACTTCAATGGTTTGTTTCAAGATAAATCACTCCAGCAAGGAGACTCATCCATAGCCTGGAGCCGTGACACTCAGATGGGTTTACAGAGAGGCTTTCTGTAACCCTCGCTGATGAGCGCAGGTCTACTTGACATTTGACCCTGCGTCCACAGCTTGGAGAGAGAAGTCCATGCATCTCAGACCCTCTCAGGGACTGGCTAGTTCCAGGAAGCTGGAACTTTTAACAGGATCTGACGTCAGAGGTTTCTTCTCCGTTCATTGGTTCAATCGACCAGTGAATGGGAGGAGATTTGTTGACGTCAGGTGAACGTCAGTTAGAAAGGTTTACAAAACAAGAAGCAGACAGTTTTGAGAACAGAGACAGAACAGATGGAATTGTTTTTAGAAACGCCAGGAGACAGGACGACAACTTATGTCTACGACTTTTCACTCTGTTCCTAAACATTTCAAACAAATATTAACAGATTATTCTGACTTGTTCTTCAACTTTAGACATAGAAAAAATATACCAACTTAGTAAGATCATTCACATATTAAGAATATACTGTTCATATGAATAATAACAGGTGATGCTTTGATTCATCATATGAAGAAGTGATCAACATTCTAACAGCTTAAACCATGATCAATAGAATAGAAGAATAGAATATATCTTTATTGGCATACAGTATTTGCACCAAGGTACAAAGTTTTGCAATTGGCGCGCGCACCATCCGAAGAGGGACGTACACGAGGAAGCCGCAGCAGTATAAAAACCGCGCCACCAACAATCAGATATGAAAAAGGAACATACATTCGGGTAATCAGTGGTATTCAAAAAAGAATCTATCACAATTTGTCTTAGGACACTATAATAATAATAATAATAATAATAAATTCAATTTATACCGCACTTTTCATTAATAAAAATCTATCACAATTTGTCTTAGGACACTCCATGATAAAGTCTAAAAAACTCTACCAGCTTTAGCACGGATAAGACAAGACATGTTGCATTTCATGGCAAGCAAGGAGATTGTCCGTGAAAATCATTTCAGATAAGCACAGTCTGTAGATGTCATTTCAGCTCGGCTCCATTCTGAAAGCACACGGAGACCTCTGGGGGGGGGGGCAGCGAGTTCTCAACAGCTTTCACTCCAGGAGAAGATTTGCAGACAGCCTTCTTTTTCCAAGGTTGCTCACAGTCCAGATTAGATTAGTCGCTTATTTATTTTCAGGCCAGGCTACAGTGTACTTTTGACTGCAGCCTTGAAGTCCAGGTGCTGTTCAGGTCCAAATCGTCGAATCATGTGAGGTTCCGAGCTACAAATCCTCGACTGTGCCTGATGGAGCTGTAAACGAGTCCCAAAGCGCACCGCAGGTCCGCGGCTGTCAGCTCGTACAACAGCTGGCTTGTTGAGGTCATAGCCCGGATCAGAGAATCTGGTTGAGCAGGGAGTCTCGCCAGTGTGTTGATCGCCGCGGCCGCCTCCCTCAGCTTCCAATAGCAGAAAACGTCCACCGATCCCAAAAAGCAGATCAACTGTCACCAATATTCCAATAATCCACAAAACTTCAACATCTTCGACAGAGAGAACGGTCAGACACATTAGCCACGAGTCCATAGTGTATCCCACCGCATGCGCGTCGAAGGGGCAATCCACCTCTCCTGGGGCCTCATGTATCAAAGACTTGCGTGGATTTCTTACTGAAAAGTGACGTACGGTCAAATCCAGAAAAGTGTCTACGCACAAAAGAATCCAGATTTATCAAGCTGTGCGTACACCGGTATCCACGCACATTCCTTTTGTACATCACAATGAACGTGGAACTGAGCGCACGTGAGACACCTCCCCTGACACGCCTACATTTACATATGTTAAACAGATGCAAATTACTTCCTGCATGTGTGAAGGACTGTTTGTTTGATCCCTGCGCGATCAGAAATCATTTCTAGATTCAGGAAAACAATGGATGTAATATAATATGAGTGAGGACAAACATCCCAAGTAAGAATAGTAATAAACTGTGTTCATCACGCAAAGAACGAGTGATTGTGTGCCGGTATTCGTGTGCGCTCACGCTGCTGTCAGGTGCGCCACCGGCTCATTCATTCATTCTGAGTGAAAATATTAACTTTGCGCACGAGTTAATTACCATAATTACTGTAAACACAGAGGAACTTACTTGGATGTTTGCTAGAACATAGATCTTCGTTTATTTAATAGATGATATGAAGAAACGAGTCTCTGCGTCTCAGTGGAGACTTTTCATGACATGACGTGATGTTGGAGTCTCCAAAGCGCGCGCTGCAGCCTTGTGCGCAATCTGTTTGTCTGTGAAGCTTTTACTCCCATACAAGTTATAAATGGTGTACTTTCACGTGTCATTTTGGAGACATCTACAATAAACACAGATAATGACACACCTCCACTGCCGTGTAACACCGGCGAGGGTGCACGCGCGCTCAAAGCGCGACCATAACTCAGCCTTTGGGATCATATGGATGAGACCATTCCATTGGACATGAATCGGCTTTGTGTGGACTGGACTGGCACAGCCCTGATCGACCTGCCAGCTCCCTCTAAGCTCCTGTGGAACCCCAGTTTCTGCACGTGCACGCGTGATGCGCGGCCCCTGTGTTGCGCCAGTGCGCATGCAGTGCCAAACTGAAAAATGATTATTTCTGAAAACGGCTGATAAGCCATATCCTAGATCAGAGAATTATATCTGTTTATAAATAAATGCTCTGCGTGTTACACTATCTATATCCTCCAGTAAGGCTGAATGTATCCGTTCCTGTTACATTTATTTTTTGCACAACTTTGCGCGTCCATGTGGATGTACTTGTTAATCGTGTGTTTGGTGGGAATATTAATCATTTTCACATCATGAACAGTTAATAGTAATAATAATAATAATAATAATAATAATAATAATAATAATAATAATGAATTCAATTTATAACGCACCTTTCATTAATGGAAATCTCAAAGTGCTACAAAGTGCAACAGAATTAAATGTCGATAAAACAAATAATAAAACAGTTAAAATCAACAACAGTATCAACTAAGATCAAAAGTAGAATCATGAGGAGGAAGAGTATGCTCGGTTAAAAAGAAAGGTCTTCAAGCCGCTCTTAAAGTCAACCACAGACTGTGGGGCTTCAGTTTCTCAGAAGCACCTGTAAGTGTCGCCAAAGGAACAAGAACCACAGAAACGTGCGTACGCAAGCAGGGGAGCTGGCGTGGAAATGTACGTGGATGCGCAGATATTCACGTTCATTTCAGTTTTGATACATACGGGGTTTTGCGTGGAAAGTGACGTGCGCAATGTTTTTGTGCGCACGCACGGTTGATACATGAGGCCCCTGGTCCGGTGTGTTTCGTTGAAAAAATTTTATCAATAGAGGAAACAACCCACGTAAAATCCATTTCAAATTGGTTCGAGTGAGCGCTGAAGAGTTAAGACGAGACAAAATGCAAAAGCAGGGAGGAGGAAACTTAGGGGGGAGAGGAGCAAAAAGAGATGCGACCTGCTTTGTCGAGTGCCGGAATAGAACACAGTATATTGAAGTTATTGTGTTGATTAATTCTGAATTAACACAAATTAAAGAAAGTCTCTTCTGATTTGTGTCTCTTGATTCAACTAAATGTAATAAAATAGTGTCCACTTGTCTCCTTGAGAGCTTCAAAAAAAAGTGTAACACTAAGAGTTTCAGAGAGATGTGAAAATGTGTAAATCCAGGTCAGACATGAAGGCCTGTTCTACTACAGTCCCCCTTTTTGGAAGTCATTGCCTGTCCATGGGGATGAGTTCCAACACAAAAGGATACCACCAACTGTCTCTGATCTTTATGTAATCCAACAAGTGGAAAAAGAAATATCAAAAATTATAATCCCATAATGTTTTTGGAAATTCCATACAGTTCGTAGGTAATCCCATTACGGTAAGCTTTTAATCCTTTGGAAAACTGAGTCTGTTAACCCTTGGAAAACTGAGTCTTGTAATCCACAGCGGTAATTCCATAGCAGTAATTCCACAACGATTAGAGTTGTTGATTTCATCAGCAACAATGGTTTTAATCAGCATGTAGAGGGGATCCCTCGATTGACGCAAAGGAGGCGACCCTTGGATGAAGGTTGAAGACCCAACGTTGGAGTTGCAGGTCCGACATCGAAGGTTGTAGGCTGGTTGGCTTCCAGTCGTTGCCACTCTGGCTCTATGTGTCATGCATTTATGTGGTTTTAGGTGGGCTTATGATTGGGATTTTATGCTGGTGAAGATTCTCAGTCGTCTAGGACATGATAAAATCAGTACTTCACACATTGATAACAGGGACCTGTCAAAGTCTTTGTTAGTCTAATTCACAAGTGAGGCTTCTCTGTTCTCATCAGGTGGGAAGCGTCTGGGAACCAGCTGCAGGGCCGCACCATAAAATACATCCAGAGGTTATTGAGATATTTAGCTAACAAACCGACAGAGTTGACAACGTCTTACAGACCTCGTGCAGTCAGTTCAGTGTGTGAAAACAGAGCTTACAGAAAACACACACACATCTTACTGTATGTAAATTGACAAGTCACACCTCACACATTAATAGCAGGGACCTGTCAACTAACAAAGACTTTGACAGGTCCCTGTTATCAATGTGTGAAGTGTGGTTTTTGTCAATTTACATACAGCAGGATGTGTGTGTGTTTTCTGTAAGCTCTGCTTTCACACACTGAACTTTGAATGGGTCACAGGCACGTGTTATCCCAAGTATGTGTGTATGTTAGCTTCCAATTTACCTAGTTTGGTGTGTACCAGTGGCCCAGCTTGCTTATAACTTCTTCTCCCTCTCACAGTCTCCTCATCGAATTGAGAAAGCTTATCGGATGATGAGCGAAACGTCTTGTTGCTACAAATAAAGTCCAGTTGTTCTGTATTGAACGCCTTTTTTGATTGGGATTTTACATTAAGCCTTACCTATATGCACCTGGTATGTAAGCTATCATGGTTTAGATCAGCTACAATTACCAATTAAGGGGTGGGTCAATGCTGAAAATTTTTGATGTAGGAATCTATACCTATAGAAGGTTCAGGAGGACTTCTGTAACGAAGGCCTCTTCTTCCAAACTATTCCTCCATTCATAGCTTAGTTTAAAGTTAAACTAAAAATAGAAAAGAAAATATAGTATGGTCTAAATGTCTGTTGTCCTTTTAGACGAACGACGTAGGATTTGGTATTCCCTATAAATTTTGAAGTCTATGGCGAGACTCATCAAAAATGAATAGATAATCTAGAATAGAAACGATCGAATCGGTTCTACCTAAATGATTGTGAGATCAGAGTAGATTATGGTACCTTAAGTAGCATTAATCTACAATGACTCTTCAATTATTGAGGTTTTTAACAAAATGAACAGCATGTTGGCATAGTTAAATCCATTTAAGTCTTCAACTAACATTAATGCAAAACCTCTTTTGGCTGGGAGTGTTCAGAAAACAATACCAAACTTCAATAACAACAAAAGTAGCAACACTAGAAGTCCCAGAGAAGGGTCATTTAACATTTCTACCTTTGGAACCCAGAGACGGGTCGAGTGACCTGAAGGATTTTAGCTAACATCCTATAATGAGCTGTTAACAGGTGCTTTTGTTTTGTAAATAAGGCCATTACTGGCGCACCACAGGAGGGGGCACGCTTAACACTAATTTGACTAAGGCTGCGCTTTTTTGCGCAAGTGAACTTGGCTTCTAAATCCCCCGGTCCCTTTCAGTGGGCTATATATGTTGGTCCGTCACTTGACCTCAGGTCATGTGACCTATGTCGGTCCGTCAGTTTACCTCAGGTCATGTGACCTGTGTCGGTCCGTCAGTTGACTTCATGTCGTGTGACCTGTGTCGTTTTGTCAGTTGACCTCAGGTCATAAGACCTGTGTTGGTCCGTCACTTGACCTCAGGTCCTGTGACCTGTGTCGGTCCGTCAGTTGACCTCAGGTCATGTGACCTATGTCGGTCCATCAGTTGACCTCTGGTCATGTGACCTGTGTCGGTCCGTCAGTTGACTTCATGTCGTGTGACCTGTCGTTTTGTCAGTTGACCTCAGGTCATGTGACCTGTGTTGGTTCGTCACTTGACCTCAGGTCATGTGACCTGTGTCGGTCCGTCAGTTGACCTCAGGTCATGTGACCTGTGTCGGTCCGTCAGTTGACCTCATGTCGTGTGACCTGTGTCGGTCCGTCAGTTGACCTCAGGTCATGTGACCTGTGTCGGTCCGTCAGTTGACTTCATGTCATGTGACCTGTGTCATTGTGTCAGTTGACCTCAGGTCATGTGACCTGTGTTGGTACGTCAGTTGACCTCATGCCGTGTGACCTGTGTCGGTCCATCAGTTGACTTCATGTCATGTGACCTGTGTCGTTGTGTCAGTTGACCTCAGGTCATGTGACCTGTGTTGGTACGTCAGTTGACCTCATGCCGTGTGACCTGTGTCGGTCCGTCAGTTGACCTCAGGTCATGTGACCTATGTCAGTCCATCAGTTGACCTCAGGTCATGTGACCTGTGTCGGTCCGTCAGTTGACTTCATGTCGTGTGACCTGTGTCATTTTGTCAGTTGACCTCAGGTCATGTGACCTGTGTTGGTCCGTCACTTGACCTCAGGTCATGTGACCTGTGTCGGTCCCTCAGTTGACCTCATGTCATGTGACCTGTGTTGTTCGTCAGTTGACCTCAGGTCATGTGACCTGTGTTGGTCCGTCAGTTGACCTCATGTCATGTGACCTGTGTTGGTCCGTCAGTTGACTTCATGTTGTGTGACCTGTGTTGGTCCGTCACTTGACCTCAGGTCATGTGACCTGTGTTGGTCCATCACTTGACCTCAGGTCATGTGACCTGTGTTGGTCCGTCAGTTCACCTCAGGTCATGTGACCTGTGTCGGTCCGTCACTTGACCTCAGGTCATGTGACCTGTGTCGGTCAGTCAGTTGACCTCATGTCGTGTGACCTATGTCGGTCCATCAGTTGACCTCAGGTCATGTGACCTGTGTCGGTCCGTCAGTTGACCTCATGTCGAGTGACCAGTGTCGGTCCATCAGTTGACTTCATGTCGTGTGACCTATGTCGGTCCGTCAGTTGACCTCAGGTCATGTGACCTGTGTTGGTCTGTCACTTGACCTCAGGTCATGTGACCTGTGTCGGTCCGTCAGTTGACCTCATGTCATGTGACCTGTGTTGGTCCGTCAGTTGACTTCATGTTGTGTGACCTGTGTTGGTCCGTCACTTGACCTCAGGTCATGTGACCTGTGTTGGTCCGTCACTTGACCTCAGGTCATGTGACCTGTGTTGGTCCGTCAGTTGACCTTATGTCATGTGACCTGTGTCGGTCCGTCAGTTGACCTCATGTCATGTGACCTGTGTCGGTCCGTCAGTTGACCTCATGTCGTGTGACCTATGTCGGTCCATCAGTTGACCTTAGGTCATGTGACCTGTGTCGGTCTGTCAGTTGACTTCATGTCATGTGACCTGTGTCGTTGTGTCAGTTGACCTCAGGTCATGTGACCTGTGTTGGTACGTCAGTTGACCTCATGCCGTGTGACGTGTGTCGGTCCATCAGTTGACTTCATGTCATGTGACCGGTGTCGGTCCGTCAGTTGACCTTATGTCATGTGACCTGTGTTGGTCCGTCAGTTGACCTCATGTCATGTGACCTATGTTGGTCCGTCAGTTGACCTCATGTCGTGTGACCTATGTCAGTCCATCAGTTGACCTCAGGTCATGTGACCTGTGTCGGTCCGTCAGTTGACCTCAGGTCATGTGACCTATGTCGGTCCGTCAGTTGACCTCATGTCATGTGACCTGTGTCGGTCCGTCAGTTGACCTTCATGTCATGTGACCTGTGTCGGTCCGTCAGTTGACCTCATGTCGTGTGACCTATGTCGGTCCATCAGTTGACCTCAGGTCATGTGACCTGTGTCGGTCCGTCAGTTGACCTCAGGTCATGTGACCTATGTCGGTCCGTCAGTTGACCTCATGTCATGTGACCTATGTCGGTCCGTCAGTTGACTTCATGTCGTGTGACCTGTGTCGGTCCGTCAGTTGACCTCAGGTCATGTGACCTGTGTCGGTCCGTCAGTTGACCTCATGTCGTGTGACCTATGTCGGTCCGTCAGTTGACTTCATGTCGTGTGACCTATGTCGGTCCGTCAGTTGACCTCAGGTCATGTGACCTGTGTCGGTCCGTCAGTTGACCTCATGTCGTGTGACCTATGTCGGTCCGTCAGTTGACTTCATGTCGTGTGACCTATGTCCGTCCGTCAGTTGACCTCAGGTCATGTGACCTGTGTCGGTCCGTCAGTTGACCTCATGTCGTGTGACCTATGTCGGTCCGTCAGTTGACTTCATGTCGTGTGACCTATGTCGGTCCGTCAGTTGACCTCAGGTCATGTGACCTGTGTCGGTCCGTCAGTTGACCTCAGGTCATGTGACCTGTGTCGGTCCGTCAGTTGACCTCATGTCGTGTGACCTATGTCGGTCCGTCAGTTGACTTCATGTCATGTGACCTGTGTCGGTCCGTCAGGTGACGGACAACAATAGGTCAAGCATGTTTTAGAACACAGCAATGGGCCACCTGCATGTGCCGGCACGCACCGTATATACATGTGCCAAGGACAAGGAGAGAGACAGTACTTGTAAGCAAAATAATTTATTTGACAGAACATCAAAGTTACAGGATAGTCAGCACAGCAGAATAAGACAATTTTATGCATAAAATTGTTCTGGAGCAGACAAAGCTTTCCGTTCAGTGGATGTCCCAAAATGTTCAACTGTGAGATAACTTCAGGGTCTGTTATGTGTGAATTCAGGTCAGGGCCTCTCTTCTGACTAAGGGGGGAAGTGCAAGCAGAGTCTTACTTACCTGGTGGAAACATTGGAATGCAGTCTGTGCAGTTTGGTGTGGTGGGGGTGTCTGAGTTGTGTGCACGCATATTTATAACAAAAGGCAGTTAATGGTCCACTAATGGTTGGTTTGGACTAATGCTCTTTTTCCACTTGGTGGCGCGGGTCGGATGTGACGTCATATTTGCGTGCCAAACGCGCGTTGGACAGCATTTCCACCTCACAGATGTGCGGCGCTGCGCCAAGATTCCGGACTCATCTCAGAGCAGGGCTGAGGCCGGTTGGACCCGAACCGTGGGGAGGAGGCTGGACTGAGTTTGAGGAAGTGGCTGCCGCGAGGGAGCAAACACCGAAGGACTTTACAAGATTAACACGGTAAAAACAATTATTTGTATTTAAAATTATAGCAAATATGTGTCTTAAGCTTTATACCAGGAGGGTTCCTCAGGTTAACAAGTCCTTAATAATGTCACGTTGTGGTCAAATCTGCTGGATTTAAATTGATTTGTTTTGACTACTTCCAAACCTGTCACATGTGCTACGAAAATAAATTATTAAAAAATCGAATTTTAATTCAAATAACTCCAACAGCTTACAGTATGTACATGAACATCTTGTGATTACATTTTGTTAGTTTGAAAAATATCTGCTTTGTGGTTTCTGAGATATAAGATATGTGTTAAATACTAGTAGAAAAAAAAGCTAGGTCGACACACTTATGTCTATAAAAAATCGAATTTTAATTCAAATAACTCCAACAGCTTACAGTGTGTACATGAACATGTTGTGATTTCACTGTTTTAGTTTGAAAAATATCTGCTTTGTGGTTTCTGAGATATTTGATATATGTATATATATCTTACATATATCTTATAAAATATATCTACATATAAAACAGTTTCTAGACTGAATTACCGGTAACCATGTTTTTCTTTTTTTTACAGTTAAGACGAAGAAGTCAACACCAGAATTTATCAACTTGTGTCTTCTGGAGGAAGCCCATGAGACAACAGGAAAAAAATCATTTAGGTGGATGCAATATTTATTTTTGTGCTTTTTTCACTTCTTAGTTTTCATAATAAACATTTTATTTCTTAAAGGGGACCACACATGCAAAATTCACGTTTTAATGTTTTTTTTACTCAACTTTGGGTATTTACTTCATAAAAAACAGTCCTTGTGCCAAAAAAATGCACCCAGTGGTTTATTTACTCTAAGTAGATTTATTTGTCTGTGATTAAAAACGCTCCGTTTCACACTTCCTGCGGTTTGTGACGTCACAAACCGTAGCCAATCACCTCAAACCTGAGTCCAGCCCCTCACCTAGCAACCCCTGGTGATGCTCCACCCACTTGAGTATAAAAGATGTCACGGTTGCCTAGCGGTTTAGGAGCTGACCTGGCGGTCATTTATTCATTTATTTAGCCCCCGGGGGGCTAGGGGTTTGCCCTGCTCCAGCCATGCAGCACATCTCGAGTAAAACCAGAATGTTTTATTACCTTGTTTGAATGAACTCTGTCTCGTTGAAACTGTGCACACACACTCTCGCGGTTTGGACTTGTTTCTTATATGATGGACTACTGTTGCACAACTGTCAGTTTGGTTGAGCGGTTACGACACTTGACCGCCACGCAGGAGAGCGGAGATTGCATCCTGTCAACGGCATCTTTTTTTCCCCCTTTTTTTTAAAGCCTTTTGTTTCGGAGAAATCGGGGTGAGACTAGATATATACATCGACATAATAATACTTTATAATTGTTATTTTTACGTTTTAGTTCAATTTTTAGTGTAATATCGCTCCCAACGCGCAGCCGGCAGAAAACTGTGCACACACACACTCTCTCTCGCGGGGCGACAGTCTGTACCATCAAGCACCACTGATCGATATATTTTCAGATTAGCAACTTATTTATTTTAAGAATACCTTTCACTTCATCAAAATCTAATCAAAACTTCAGCGTTCTAAATGTAGGTGGTTGTGATTATTTCTTATACGATGAAAGACTGCTTTTTGCATAACTGCCCGGTTGGCCCAGAGGTAGTGAACCGGACTCGTCATCCGAAGGACACGGGTTCGCGTCCCGGCATCCCTTTTTTTTTTTTTAAGCCTTTTGTTTTGCAGACCGCCGGCGAAGACACCATCTGCGTGCGGGTGTTGTTGGGAGCTACTGACTTTTGAGGTCCGGGGGTCCGGTCAAAGGTTGCCTCATGCGGATAAATTAACTGGAGACATTCTGTGAACTTTGTGTGTGGACTGAAGCACGCTCCCAAAAGCGCCGCATGCAACGAGCGGAGCACACCGCCCGGAGGAGGAAAAGCTATCATTAGCCTCGGAGCTAATGCTAAAAAAAGGAGCTGCAAATGGCGGCGCGCGCAGAGGGCTTTTGGTAAGTTATCTTAAGCTACTAGCACTAACAGTAAGTCAAATGAGTAATAAAAAAGAGCTAATTTTAAAATAACAACATATTAGAGATACTGGCTGTTACAGAGGGCGTAGTTAATGTAAATAGGTCTTTGTAGGGCGTGGCTTTCAGACCTCATTATTCATAAACCGGTCGTTTAGAACGGAAGTGAAATTTGGCAGAATTAGAAAGGGGATATTTTATTATCTAAGCATTATTTTGTGTATAAAATTGACTGAAAATGGTCTGGATAGCCCACAGATAAACCACAAAAAATTATATATCCTACATTTGGTCCCCTTTAAGTGGTGTCATTGAACAATAATTTCCTAAACATATTTTACAATGTTAAGTGTGTACAGTATAGTGTTTGTTTAAAAACATACTGGAAGTTAAGAGTATTTTCCATTTGCATTTGACCTTTAAAGAATCATAAGAAAAAGATTATTAGATTTGAACAGCCCTCCATCCATCCATCCATCCATCCATCCTTCCTGATGTCGTGTCATGAGTAGTGCAGCAGCTTTTGCCAGGATGCACAGACGTCAACATGAACCCATCCATCCATCCTGATGTCGGGTTGTGGGTGCAGCAGCTTTTCCAAGGATGCACAGACGTCAACATCAACCCCGATGAAGCTGTTCTTGGATGCCCAAACGAGTTTCCTGATCAACAAACATTTAATTATTAATACTTTGTTTTTACGTTTAAAGAAACATGCTTTTAATGTTTAAGGGACAGTTTAAACCAAATTATCCATTTGCATTTGACTTTGAATTATCCCTGACAAAATATTACCGTTTAAATTTAATGAAATACAAACATTTAATATTACAGGGCCAATTGAAACCTAATTAATTCCTAATCTGTACCTTACTGTAAAAATAGTTTAACTGATTACAGGGCAGTGCGATCAATGTGTTAAGCAATGTTAACAGGAACCTTGTACATATATGAGAATAATCTTTATTATAAAGAAAAATGGAAAACACAGGGGTTTAAAACAAGCTGAAAAGGCAATAAAGTAAGATTAGAGCATTAAATAGCTCAAGGGACATTACCGCCAACAGGTGGTGAGACAAGGTCCTGCAGGGTGTTCTTCTTCTAATGTTTAGTGGTGGCTAGTAAATAGCTTGAGGTAACACTACCGCCACCACGTGGTAGGACGAGTGAGATTCTACACCCCGCCCACAGAAGGGCTGCAGTAGTGAATGGAGACAAACCTACATGTGAGCCGATCCGAACTGAACCAGACCGGACCAGACTGAGCCGCTCTGGGCCGAGCAAGTGGAAAAGGGGCATGGGTCTTTTGACCCTCTTTCAGGACTTCTGGGGGGAGGTCGAAAATCCTGGGACTTCAACGTTTCACTGCTTCAACTCACTTTGTCGTCAGATTCCAACATGCCACAAACAAGAAAAACTGTTCTTAGCTTTATAACCGATGTCAATTAAATCCTCCAGATTTAAACGGTTGTTAAGGTTAGTTTTTTGTTGTGGGTTTTAGACTTAGCGTTTTTTTCTTTCTTTCTTCTATCCCCTTTATAGATGGCCTCCCTTCACACCTCACAGCCATCCTCTTCACACAAATATATTTATAATTTTTTTTAAATAATAGAAATAAGGGAAAAGACAAAAAAGACCACAAAAAAATCCACAAAAGGAGCACAAGGCAAACACATCCAACCGCCATCTGTAATCCTGCGAAGTACATGACAGAACACAGCAACAAAACACATATGCAAAAAAATAAAATAAAAATAAAAACACACAATATCCATGACTTTGCAGTAGATTATTATAAATACATATACATATATA
>JBBPBX010020893.1:31433-42917 GCA_038048925.1 Garcialebias charrua | reverse complement strand
ACTGATTTGTATGTGACACAAATGTATTAAATATCCCTTCTTCATCCCAGAGCTGGACTTTTCTTTTGTTTTTTTGCCAAAAGTCAAGTGATCGCTTCATCCTTCACTGACAGGAATGAGGAAATGGATTTGTCACGAGCGGAAAAAAAACTCATGTCCAAAGTGGCTGGTGAAGCTCTGCTGATTTCAGGGTGTTTTTGTGTTGTTGGACCAGTGATTCATGGTTTTATTATATTTTTTAGAACGTTTTATTAACATATAATCACAGAACTTCGCAGCGCAGAGACAGGACATGTAGTGGGGGCGGAGCATTCCAGACATTCCAGACCTGCACTGACAGAAATGAGGAAGTCACGAGCGAATTAAATCATGTCCAACGTGGCTTCGTGAAGCTCTGCTGATTTCTGCTGGTTTTTGTGTTGTTGGACCAGTGCTTCATGGTTTTATTATATTTTTTAGAACGTTTTATTAACATATAATCACAGAATATTGAAGCGGCTCCGAGCGGACATTCAGCAGGAGGCGGAGCTGCAGAACTCAAGTTCAACAGAGAACGGACTGTGGCTCCCCCTCAGAGTCATATATGGCTCTGAGGGGGAGGGAGCAGAATGCTTTTACCTGATGAAAATTTTTCTAAGTCCCAGCGTTCTCCAGAAATTACATAGTGAACCTTTAAGGAGATTTAATGCAGCAGCTCCGGCAAAATCTGCCCCTCTCCATATATGGGCATCGACGTCATTCGAGGATCCATCTTCAGACGGAGACGGAGTGAAAAAGTAGCTTTCTTATTTCTGACCAGAGTACGGTAGTTACGAATACAACTAAGAAAATGCCGAACCGATGTGTTGCCCAGTTCTACAGCAATACCTCGAAGGATGGCGTTAGTGTTCATTATTTCCCAACATCAAAAGGATTCAGAATGCTGGATAAAGTTTGTTCAAGTCAAACGAGCTGATTTCATTGCTCCATCGCCTAGCAGACAGTGTTTTGTGTTCAAAACACTTTAAACCGGAAGACTACGAGTCAGCAATTATGCAAATTTAAGGGGAAAAGTTGTACGAGACTGAAGGAAGAGCTTTGCCAACTATCCATGAATGAATTTGTCGCGAGCGAATTAAACTTGTGTGTGGCTGCGCGAGGTTCTAAATATTTCCTGGTGTGCTGTGGGCTGCAGGACCAGCGCTCCCTGTTTTTTTTTTTTTTTTTTAGAACTTTTTAATAAGATATAACACCGCTGCGGGTGAAGCTGTGTGAAGCTACCGGCTCGCCTTTTTATTCTCTCCCCCCGACCTGTCAATCAATTCAGTAGATTGACAGGTCGGGGGGAGAGAATAAAAAGGCGAGCCGGCAGCTTTCCGCAGCGGTGTTATATCTTATTAAAAAGTTTTAAAAAATAAAAAAAACATGGAGCGCTGGTCCTGCAGCACAGCACACCAGGAAATATTTAGAACCTTGCGCAGGCACACATGAGTTTAATTCGCTCGTGACAAATTCATTCCTTTCCTCATTTCAGTCATGGAGTCAGCGAGGAGGAAGCGATCACTTGACTTTTGGCAAAAAAACTAAAGAAAAGCCACTGGAACTTTCACTGAAATCAGCATCACTCTCATAAGCCTCCATCACAAACTCACTCCTGCCTTCTGACTGGATCCTTTATTGACGTCATTCCAGACTTCGGCAATCTTCGGCGGGGTTTCCGGATTCTTCCGGAACTCCGTTGGTTTTTTTTGTGGTTTTTTTGACACTCACCTGGCCCGAATGCAAAAATGAAAATAGACATCATATTTTACTACAGTAATTGTCCAATATGGTGAATTGTTACTGTCACGGTGGGTGTTGTCCTTTAAACTACCAGAAGGAAGTAGGAGCAGAAATGAGCTAAAAAAAGAAAAAAAGAAAGAAAAAAAGTGGTATTAGCTGTTAAGGCTAAATTTAGCACAAACTAGCTAAATAGTAGCTGAAATAAGAGCAAAACAAGCTGAAATTAGCAAAAACAAGTTAATTAGGCTAAAAGTAGCAGAAATTACGATGAAAAACTTGAATTTATTTGAAAACAGTTGAAATTAGCTAAAAATTGCTCAAAGCTGAAAAGGTAGAACAAGTCTAAATTAACAGAAGAAATTAGAAATAACACGTTTGCCCAATTACGGTAGGCTGAAAGAATCCAAAATCAGCAGATAAAAGCCAAAATTATTTGGAAAAAGCTGAAATTAGCATAAAACCATCTGAACAGTAGCTAAAAACACAAAAGCTGAAATTACAAGAAGAAAGGAGAAAGCGTACATGTTTGCTTAATTAAGCTGGAAAAAGTTTAAATGAGTGCAACAAATGTGGAATTAGTTGAAAAAGCTAAAATTAGCATGTAGTAGCTGAAATTACAGAAAAAGCTGAAACTTGCGGAAATCAGCTGAAAGGAGCATAACAAGCTGAAATGAGAAGAAACAAGTTAGAAGAAGCACAAAAATATTATAGTTAGAAAGAATCTGAAAAGAGCATAATCCATAGCTGAAAAACAGCTGAAAACAGCTGAAAAAAGTTTCAATTTGCACAAAGAAGCTAAAAGAAGCTGAACCAAAACAAAATGTGAACGGAGCCGTAAAAGCTTGTAAACAGATCTAAAGATCTGATGGATTTAAAATGAGCTGTTCATTTTTTATGAGGGAAAAATATGGTCGAAAAGGCTAAATATTTCAAAAAGCCAAAGTTGCACCAATACCAAATATCGGAGCAAACAAGCTGAACATTTTGATATATGGTTTGTTGAAATAGCCCCAAAATTGTGGAACAAGAAAGATGCTGAAAAATGCACGAAAGAAAAATGGATCACAATGTGAATGCTTCATAAACATTCACACAATTACTTGTAAACAATTTTAAAAATGTAAGGCCTCACATTCCTTGAAGTAATACGTCTTGCCCATTCCACCTTTCATGACAGATCATTGGTCAAACCTTAATGCACCATCTCCTGCAACATGTTTCTGCAAACTAACATGATCTGTTAGAGATTGGACTATGTGTTGTAAATGACTCTCACCTACCACCACAGCTAATTTTAACTTAATATCTGCATTAAATACATCACTGAGTTATAACTATGGTTTAGATCAATTAGCCGTGGCAGCAACTTTGAATGGAGTTAAGGCCAAAAGTTGATCAATTGCAGATGCTAACCCTGTTCAATTTGTTGTTGGCAAAGTTTGATCAGATTTTGTAAAGTTAGTCTCCGAGTATAAGTTTGAGATCAGTCGCAGCAACTAATACACCACATGTTAGTTCAATCTCTGTAAAAATGACTGAACTAAAGCTGTTTTTGTGTTTTCTGAGGCCGAATTTCTGTGACAGAGATTTTAAAATGGGTTGACTCCAAATCTTAACACGTTATAGATGTGTATCTGAAGATAACTCTGACAGTTTCACTAAAATCTATTCGGTGGTTCATGAAATATTTTGCTAACAGTACAGAAAAATTCTTACACACAAAAGCACTCTCAGGTGATATTAAATGCATTGTGGTTTTTATGGTATTGATTCCACGTCAAGTCTTGGGAAAAACTGAAAATCTCACACAACTAAAACACAAAATGCTTTTTTTTTTAATTATTTTGTCAATCTGACAATTCAGTATGAAAATTATTTTAGATCTGCTCTGAACTTTTTTGTCTTTATAGTCATTAACATCATGACAGGGAATTATGCATAATTACAGTCACAATGCAGAGATTTAAACGTTTTGGCAGGGTTGTTTCTGCTATAAAGTCAGAAGGTGTTTATTATAGAAATGTGCTACTTGAGCTTTAATGCTAAAAACAAACTATGAAGTTAGCGTGTGTCTTGTGTGATATTCCCCCTCTCTGCTATTCATCTCTATAATAGAGATGCAAGCTCCGTAATGCTTGCTGGGAGCCAAGCATGAGATTGAGGATTTCTCACACACCATGCATTATTCATACTCCAGAGCAACAGAGTGTGTAAGATGAGAATTACACAGCATGAAGAGAACAGGGGAGCGGGGACTGGGGGGGATGAAGAGTAGGGGGAGGAAGAGAAAGGAGAGGGGAGCAAAGGTGAGACATCGTGTGGAAGAGAGAGTGATTAAGGAGAAGACACGAATGAGAAAGTATGAGACGGTGGACACTGTCAGGTCTTCATTCGGCGTCTCGTTCAGGCTAACTGCGGGAACGGTTTTTGGATTTTGAGCACAGTGAGGTGGAGGAAATGAACATGGAACCAGGGGCCCAGAAAGCTCCACCAGATTGGAGAACAATTTGCATTCGCTAAGTTCGTCTGCATTCCGAGCACAGACCGAACGGCGAGCTGGAAATTTCAGGCTCCGCGTTCGGCCTTCGTCTTCGTAATGAAAAACAGCGGGAAGTGAGCCAGGGCTGGAATTGATTTGTTTAACAATGGAAATGAAACAAAGTAGGAGGCATGGACCAAAACAAGACGCCTGCTGTCTTCAACAGAAACTCGACACCGAGAAATTGTAAAACTGCAGCAGCTGATACAATCTGACGTATGACTTGTACACAATCACATAGAGGCACTTTGGAAAAATAATTACTAGATGGATAAAATAGTATGAGAGTGTCCTCTTGAAAGGATTTAAGTGAGAATGTTTTTTTTTTCCCAGCACAAAAGCTATATAAAATCAAATGCAATTGTTGCATCCCAAAGTAATTTATGAGCAGCCATTTCCTGATTGTTATTATTAAATCAAAGCAGCATATGTAATATCAAACAATAGCAATAAAACTTCAGCTCTCCCTCTGATGACCTCATTTGGTTGCTCTGAAAGCCTCTTAGCAGAAGAGTAATGTCGTTAGTTTACTCTGTTAATGGAATATTATATTACATTTTTCCCAACACAACTTGAATAGTGAGCAAGTGTGTACGCATGTGTGTGTGTGGGGTTGGTCTGGGGGGGTGGAGGGCGCATATCTCCACAGAAGCAGCCTTAATGACAAGAATGTGATGGTTACTGGCTTTTTAGCTTCCCAGTGATGAAAAGCCAGTATTAATTTAGGCTACAGATTTCATTTGTTCCGAACAGGAAAAACAATATAAATCACTTTTAGAGTGATTAGAGAGAGGGTTAGATTAATCCAGGCCTGATTAGGGCATTATGCCGGCTTGTTATGGACACACAGGGTGACTAACGGTAATTACTGTCTGTAATAGGGGAGCACACATTCAGTCAAGGCACGAGCCACGGGCAGTGGGAGAGAATATATGTGTGCATGCGCAGTTAAATGCTGCATGTGTGAACATTGTTGACTAAAATCAGGAGTGAAAATCTTTGATTTTATCACTTACACTTTGGAATATCTGGACAGTGTGCAATGGAAACATAGAGGGCGCGACAAAAGCAGAGGTAAACAGAGATGTGGCTTAGTTTATGATTATTGATATTCCAAGACAAACATATTCAACCAGGCTAATAAAAACAAATGGCTTGTATATTTGGTAAATATTACCGTGTCGCAAATGAAAGAGGTGCTAAATCAGCAAATCGAACCTCAGCGCCGCAGCACACAGGAATGAGTTGAAACCATAAACCAAGTGCACTTTAGATGCACTTTGAATGGGATTAAAGGATATCCTGATTGATCGCGGTCTGTTTAATGTCATTTTCTTTTCAAAGACACAAGTCGAATGTAACTTTCGGTTTGATTCTCTCCAAGCAAGGTCTCCGTTTGCTGCTGCTCTCGTTAAAACAGGGAATTTCCTGCAGGTGTGAAGTTCGATATCTCTTGCAGTTTGGAAGCAGACATAAGGCGCCCAATGAGATGTGTCCCATTAAAGGCATGGAAAATAAGTGCACGTATTTAGCAGGACATTGCACATCTCTAATTCATCCCCACAAACCCTTTCCCTCTTTTCTTCCTTCTTCTTTATGGCAGCAGTTGTTCTTTTTCACCACATCGCTGGTTAAAAGAGAGCTTGAACATGCTGTTGGCCCAGCACCAGCTCCCTGCAATTTTAAAGGGTTCGAGCCCCCCTCCCTCTCACAGTGGTTCCTCTGGGCTGTAAAACAACCATCAAAAAGCTGGTTTTATGAGTGCACGCCTCTGCTCTTTGCATGTTTATGTCAAATATTTGGAACAAATGGCCTCCATTGGCTGGAACAACACAGATAAATCAAGTCAATTCACAGGCAAAGAAAGCAGGACCGGGCCACTGAAAAAAGTGGCCCACTTCATGGCTGACAAGAGGAGTGCTGCATTATTCAATTAATACCTGAAAGGGTACATTTTATGCAGCATTTACTAAAACAGCCTCCAGTCAGCATGCACAGAACGCATCCAAACACACAAACATACTCCCACACAAACACAAGGACTTGCGTTTGCATCCTGGGAAAAGACTGGACTCTCTCTTCCATTTTGCCAAATCAAATATACAGTGAGAGCAAGCTAAAAGGCACTTTCAATCAGCCGCTCCGGGTCTGTCTGTCAATCTGGGAACAACAACAATCTAGCCTACTTGGAGTGGTCTAGTCAACATCCATTCCCCAATAAATTCAATCAGTGAAGTCTTTGTGTGTGTGAATGTGTGTGCGTGTGTATGCATGCGCACGCAAACATGTTTTTATAGTTCGTTTCAGAACAACGAATGACAGAAAAATCATTTTAAATCAACACCAACATGTTTAAAAGCTCTTGAATATCTAAGGAAAAAGGCAGAAAATACTGGAAATAAAACAGTGGGGTAAACTTGAGCGCAGTCCTATTCCTTTTATAAAATGACAATATGAATCTCTAGCTCACTAAATAATCTTAGAACGTCAAGTAGCAGAGGTAACAGGCCTGAGCTAATGACATTGACGTGAAGGTCTGCACGCTGGAGTGATTGTCTGACTGTCTGAGACCCAAAAAGCAGCGCTAGCGGGCTCATCATGGCACCGCACTCTCATTATTTGGCCACAAATGGAAATGCAAATCACTCGCTTTGCTGCGGACGCCTCAAATTTATTAAACTAAAAGGTTTAATTTCCATTTTTCTCTGCATCAGCTTTATTTATAAATGTCGTGCCCTATGAAGACCCTGTTATTTTCTTCCTCTCCTGCAGACTCTTAACAAATCTGCTCATTAATATGGAAATAGAGAATCAATTGCTTTTGCAGCTACAGCGGGCTGCTTCCCTCCGCGGTGTGTAATATGTTCTGACTGGTCATCAGCGCAAACAATCTCACAAGCAAACACACACACTTTATATTAAGCCATATAGGAACACAAACCCATACAATATACTGTATCTGTATTTTATGCAAGAATGCTGCATAAAAATGCCATATTTTGCCATCCAATCATAGCCTCAGTTGAATACTCAATTTTCCAGCTTATTCAAGCACTGTCAGGCTATTGCCAGAATGACACCAGATGTTGCAGCATTAATAACCCATAATATCAAGTGCTGCTCATCCAACCTTTCAGCGCCCTAAAATAACACTCATGGACCTTAATGAGATCTAATTAAGCACAAGGTTTTTATTCAGGGCAGTATGATGATTATTGCATCTGTGGCTTTTTACACTTGGTTGTCATTTCTTGCAGTAAATTGCTTGTTATTTCCCCACTCTGTCACTCCACCTCTCTTTTTCTGCTCTCCCCGTCCTTTATTGTGTCCGTTTTCAGTCAGCGAGCGAACTAACACAGCTATCCACTTTGGTCCTCGACCTAATGAATATTTCTAAATGGCCATGACCAGCTGGTTAAGAGACTAATGTAGCAGCTATTAACCAAAGCGGTTGTTTCCACACGGTGTCATCTGAGGAAAGCAGAAGCAGAGAGGCAGGAGTGAAGGCAGGTCACCGTTTTCACAACTATTCCTTTCCATACCGTGCATGCACACATTGCACAGCTTGACATAGCATGTTTATCTTTCACATTCTGCAGCAAACAAACCATGTGACGTATATTCAACCCACAGTGCAGAGCTTATTAGGGACTCAAGGTGTGTGTGCGTACGTGTCTTATTAGGAAAATTCAGTTTCACTCAAGGTCTCAGCACTGCGGTTGCAGACCACTGGCCATTGATTATTCATAGAGTCTGTGATTGGGTCCATTAATACGAGATTAGGGAAGGAACCGATGTTCATTTTGCATGTGCGTGTGTGTGTGTGTGTGGGTGTGTGTAAAAGGGAGTTAGTTTGTGGACTGAAGTGATTTGTAATAAAAGGACAGTAGAGTCTATCAAAGCAAAACATTATGCGTGCACAATAAATAGGTTAGAAAAGACAAGAAGAATATTGTCCCATTAACAAAAAGCACATTACTTGTATTTAAAGGTGTTCTGTGTCTTTGTTTGAAAATGTGCAGCATGAATTCCAACAGAGTCGAGCGATAATTTTACCTCCATCGTTTACCGCATGCTGCAAGATTTTAACCTAATAGCAATTGTTCTTCAATTGAAACTTAATCTGGGTAAATGGTGCCTAAATGCTTAAATCACATTTACAGGCTGTCAACTGATCTGATGTTCTTCACATGGTCACCCTTCGTTTGAATGAAAATAAATTGATGGCAAATGAGGAAAGATTCAGCAACATAAGGTGAGGAGACCTGTTGGATCATAGCGCCCCCAAGTGGGAATTTGTGGTAAATAAAGTTGTGTTCATGCTTTTGTAGAAAACTTATAATAGCTTTCACGATTTTTTTCATAAAGATAAATGTAAAAGCAGAAAAATAATAAATGTCCAGGTTACTTCTTCTGTTATTTTTCAACTAAATAGATGGCTGACAATTGTATACATCTCTAGGGCCTGTTTCATGGAATATCTTACAAAAAGATCTGAAGCTCTCGACCTTGACCTCTCTAACTCTAATCTGTTGGACTCCTGGCAAGAACCAATGCAGACATGTTCCTGTTTTTAGTTTTCTACATTTGCCTTATAATCTGTCTGTTTTGCTACTTTTTTTTAGATCTTATTTTAACTTGTTTTTAAAAAATCTGTATGCCTCTTTTATGATTGTGTTGTCCACTGTTGTCATCATTCTTTGTTGAAAACAGGTCTCTCTTGTAAATGAGTCCTCGGGGCTCAATGGGATTAACCTGCCTAAATAAAGGTTGAATGAATCTGTCCTCATAAATACAATCATCAACACAATAATCTTGATTGTTGGGTGAAAACTGCTGTGGCATTTAAGCTACAGTCTACTAAGAAAACGTGAGAATACTGTACAGTACTGTAAAATATTGTCCTGGGAAAATAATCTAATGATTTTTTTAAACCTATCCAACCCTTTTTTTTTTAAAGCAATCGCTATTACAAATATTCCCCTTTTCAAACTTTTTTTAATGTGTGTTTCTTTCTTCCATTTGCTTCTCATTTTCTGGAAGAACACCTCAGCCCAACTGAACAAATACAGATATTTTGAAATGGCAAATTAAAGTGGAGCTTTCATCCAAAGTTCAATATATTTTAGAAGAATGATTGTTCATTACTTTAGTGGATTCCAAGAAACATAAATGTACAGAATATGAGCAGTAAGATCTGTAAACAAAAGATAAAGGCAAAAGCAAAAAAAAAAAAAAAACATGAAATAGCAAGTTAAAAGCAGTTGCAATGGCAGATTTCTGTTTTTTATATATATTTTTAAGAATTTCAGATATAAAGTATATCTCAAGTATTTTTGAATTTCACAAAAAAATCAATTTGACTTGTAAAAAAAATACAAATATCCTGGCCATTTAAGACCATTTGAAACATTAGCGATTGAGAAAAATGGCAAGCAACAATGTAGCTATATAAAATATATGTGAGAACGGATGACACTTTAACATCAATCAAAAATAATCAACAATCAATTGAAAATTATGACTAAATTTGTATATATCTGACTAGTTAGTTTCTAATAACTTTATTTAATAAACTACTGTTATTCTAAAAAGAAAATATCTGCTTGTAGATATAAAGACCTGAAAGTTTATTTGTTCTAAAAATGTACATTTGAAACATCTTAAATGTTAAAAATGTTGGGGGAAAAAAAAACTGTTCATGAACACAAATGTTCTTTTGAGCATAAAACAAATGGGCTCTAGGCTATATTCTGCTATATGTGTCCTGTTAGTCAATAAATTTTAAAACAGTTACTTAAGGTATTTTTTTAGACATCAAACATTATCTTTTATTAACAAAATCTTAGTTTAGGAAACATTGAAATATAAGTTTGATAACCAAAATATTATTTCATACATATTTAATTAGAATTTTTACAAGGTGGAATGTCATTTAGACCATACAATATACTGTACTTTAGCTGGTCTCACCACTGTCTTGTAAACTTTTCCTTTGACCTTTGCTGACACCTTTTTGTCACAAATCACTCCTGAAACTTTTCTCCATCACTCCATCCTGCCTGGACTCTCTTCTTCACTTCTTTACCACATTTCCCATTTTCCTGGACAGTGGACCCCAAGTACTTGAAGTCCTGCACCTTTGTGACCTCTGCTCCTTGTAGCCTCACTGTTCCACTGGCCTCCCTCTCATTCACACACATGTACTCTGTCTTACTACTTCTTTTAAATGAATGAATAAATGGATTAAATAAAATATTAAATAGCTTTACATCTGCTAAGTTCTTGGCATAAATCAACACAGACATGTTCCTGATTTTAGTATTTTACATTGTTTTATAATGTAGCTGTTTATGTTTTTTTAACACAGTTTTCTTGTGATTTTTAATTAATATGCTTTTTTATGATTGTTGGCTGCAAGTATCAAGCTGCAAAATCCTTCATTTTCTACAGCTGATAGCTGTTGGTCATTAATTATGATGAAGTTTAACAACTTATCGGTGAACATTTGAGCTCCGTGGCTTCAGCAGTGTGTTTTTATTGTTCAATCCGGGGCGGGCGTTCTGTTTTCGGTCAGTCGCTCTCAGCCTGTCCCTCCTACGAGACGGTCAGACAGCGGGTCGGACTGGACGCGGTCGGCCTCCCTGTTTCGGTTCAGCGAGAGTGGCGTCCCGCTGAAGCCCCGGAGCACAAATGCCCAATGTAAAACCAACTTGACCGCGGTTTAATGTGGCGCTAAGGCTCTACAGACATTGCATGTTGCTGTCTTGCTGTGTTTAATGTAAAATACATCCACACAGCAGACACGTTACGATGAAACGTTGGCTAGCTGTTAGCTAAAGTGCTACTCACTCAATCCACACGCTGTAGCTGGCTGTAAACTGAAAGGGATTTCCTGAATGTGAGGCAGGTCTTGATGTCTATGCGCAGCATTATTACTCTGGGTTCATGAGACACGACTCCGGATCGGATTGGCCCCACCCCTACTACTACTGTTGCATTGTGGGGAATGTATGTCTCCGGATCGGATTGGCCCCACCCCTACTACTACTGTTGCATTGTGGGGAATGTAGTGTTGGTACGTGACCGGAGGGCTTATTATGTTGTTTTTCTGGCAAAATATAAAAATAATAATAATAAAATAAATAATTTTAGTACATGTTATTATGTGTCAGATGAGGGCT
>JBBPBX010020893.1:13246-23479 GCA_038048925.1 Garcialebias charrua | reverse complement strand
TAAGCGCCTTTCTGGACACCCAAGGACACTTAACAAACCAATACAGTTCAAACATTATCAGTGACAAATTGAAATATAAAATGCATAAAGATTATAAAATACAAAATAATAAAAATACATTTAGTAAAGTTAATGAGAGATGTGTGATACCGCTTAGCCTTCACTTGTATTCTATGATTTGCCAAAATTCCGGTCCTTGAATGCCTCCACAAATGTGCAAAAAAAAAAGTTCAGTTATTTTGCCATCTTTTTAAAATTTCTATTAACAACAATGTGCAAATATTTTGTGAAAAAAATTAACTGTACAACCTCACTGACCTTGAACAGAACACTAAATGGGATCGTTAACTGAGTAACTTAAAGTTAACTTGATTAGTGATTCTGGCAAGCTTGATTCACACATGTTTTTATCAATACTGATATGTGAAATTGGCTGTAGATTTAACCCCACTTGGCCAGACAAATATTTATTATACCATCACATCCAAATTCAAAACCACTCCACTTTATTTGCAATGTTTTTGAGTTTTGCATGTGGTTTATTTTTTTAAAACAGACCAAATACAGTGACTGTCGCAATTAAATTTTGTGTTTAGAATATCTGGCCTATATTTACGGAGGACTGAAACTAACATACTGTACTTAGAAATAAAAGCAGAAAAATAAATTCACCAGACCTTCCTGATTTTACTTGTGATACACTTCTTATATACTTGTTTCATTTTTTGAAAACTATGATTGTTTTAGTGTTAATGTTTATTTATGATTAGTAAGAGTAACTTAAGTCAAATGTAATTCATGAATGGCTGTAATTTATTTTCTGACATCTGTTTACTTCTGACAGATTTGAAGAATACCAGATGAATAAGAGGATCACAAATGAACCTCTACAGCCTTCCATATCACAATTTCTGGACACTCGTGCTGGGCAGTACAGTATGACTCATCCACAGCAGAAAGCCATCACCAATGCCTTACTACGTGATTTGATCGTTGGTTGCAATCTGCCCCTGTCTATTGTGGAAAACAAGAGTTTTCGGCACTTTCTGACAGTAGTCGACAGCAAATACAGCCCAATATGTCGCCGAACAATTGCATCAAAAATAGAAGATCTTGCTGCTGAGAAACATTTGATGTTAAAAACTCAGCTGAGCCAGACTGATCATGTTTCAGTGACGGTGGACATTTGGTCAGACCAAAAGATGAGGGGTTTCCTTGGCGTCACTGTGCATTGGATAAAAAAAAAAAGATGGGCTAGAGCTAAAATCAAATCTGTTGGCCTTTGAGCGCTTCAAAGGCTCGCACACAGGTAAAAGAATCTGTGAAAAGTTTGAAGCTGTATGTGATGAATACAACATCAAAGATAAGCTAGATTATATTATAAGTGACAATGCTGCCAATATGCGAAAAGCATTCACTGTATGCTTTCCCACTGAGCAAAGTGAGGAACCTGATGATGATCATCATCTTGACGACCCAGAGCTCTGGCATGATTTAACCTTGGAAGATCAGGAAACTGTCTGTGCTGCTATGGGAAAGAAACATCGCCTGCAATGTTTTGCTCACACACTTCAGCTAGTGGTGAGAGATGGCCTGGCAGAGACAAAAGTGGCATCTCCTGCCCTTTCAAAGTTATCTAAGCTCAGCTCACTACTGCACACAAGCACAACATTGAAAGATGTGTTTGAAGCTGAATTTGGTGAACAGAAAAGCATCCCTACTTCTGTAATCGCAAGATGGAACTCAACAGTGAGACAAGTGAAGGCGCTTCTTCAGTGTGAACATCTAAAACTCTGTGCTGTTCTTGAAAAGGCCGGGCACAAGGAGTTGTTATTCACAGCACGAGAGTGGAACTTGTTGAAGGAGATGGTGGACATCTTGAAGCCTTTTGAAGAAGCAACAGATTTGACACAAGGTGAGAAAATGGTCACAATCAGTGCTGTTGTTCCAGCCGTGCTGTCCCTCAATCACCACCTTGAGAAACTGAAGCCTCAAGTCCGATTCCTGAATGGTCTGGTCAGGAGTCTCCAGGGGCCTCATGTACAAAGACCTGCGTAGATTTCTTACTGAAAAGTCATGTACGGACAAATCCAGAAAAGTGTCCACGCACAAAAAAATCCAGATTTATCAAACTGTGCGTACACCGGTATCCACGCACATTCCTTATGTACAACACAATCAACGTGGAATTCAGCGCACATGAGAGAGTGGCCGACTCCGCCCTTGACACGCCTCCATATAAATATGCAAATTCATTTAAATATGCCCTGAACCTGCGGAAAGTCCATTGCAAACCATGGCGAAACGCACAAAAAAGAGGAACTACACAGACTGCGAACAGGAGGCACTCCTGGGTGAGGTAGAGGCACGTAAAACCGTCCTGTTTGGCTCGCTGTCCAGTGGCG
Organism: Garcialebias charrua; assembly: GCA_038048925.1. Lineage (NCBI taxonomy): Eukaryota > Metazoa > Chordata > Actinopteri > Cyprinodontiformes > Rivulidae > Garcialebias > Garcialebias charrua. The sequence goes on along the minus strand of JBBPBX010020893.1, from coordinate 21,074 downwards.
TGACAGCGAAGCGCAAGAGGCAGGAGTGGGACAGCCTGTGTGTGGCCGTAAATGCCGTTGGATCTGAGCAGCGCACAGTGTCCGAACTCAAGAAGAAGTGGTCGGACATCAAGGGGGACGTGAAGAGGAGGACAGCAGCCCATCGCCAGAGTGTGCTGATGACAGGCGGGGGTACAGGGGACGATGACCTCACCCCATTCGACCGGCGGGTTGCCGGCATTGTGGGCGACACGGCCCTCACAGGTGTGGTGGATCCGCATGCGGGGGATTCGGACAGTCGCAGTAAGTAAATAAGTCAGTGTTAATTGTAAATGCCATAATACCTTGTTCTCATACTGGTGACTATAAGAATAACAATTATGCAGTCATGGGATTCATTCATATTTTATTCACATGTACACATTTTATTCTGCCATCAGTGGATGGAACAGAAGACACACAGCCTGGTGGCTCAGGTGTTGGCTGCTCCCCCAGTGTCCCTGGAACGTCTGGCACCACGGGCACCTCCAGCACACCCCACCAGCCAGCTGCTGATGCCCCCGCACCCCACCAGCCAGCTGCTGATGCCCGCGCACCCCACCAGCCAGCTGCTGATGCCCCCGCACCCCACCTGCCAGCTGCTGATGCCCCCGCACCCCACCTGCCAGCTGCTGATGCCCCCGCACCCCACCTGCCAGCTGCCGATGCCCCCGCACCCCACCTGCCAGCTGCTGATGTCCCCGCACCCCACCTGCCAGCTGCTGATGTCCGTCCTGGCCGTGTCATGACGGCAGATGTCCTGCAGACGCAGCATGCCATTGTTGCCGGTATCAATGGCATAAACGACCGCCTGGACCAACTGATCAGAGTTGTCGGCAGTAATGCCACTAATGACCGCCTGGAACAACTCATCAGAGTCCTCGTGGATATAAACACCACATTAAATGCTCTGATGAGGTGATCATGTGTACTTGTCTGTTTTATATATTTGCTATCACATTTTGCCGGGCCCTAATAGCTGCCTGGGTGGGATGTACATTGGGTGGTGCAGGTTCTGGCCCCTCAGGTGGGGGCAAGTCAGGTTGTGGTATGTCAAGTCCGTGTGCAAGATTGTGGAGGACGCCACATGCCATCACAATGCGGCACACCTTTTCAGGACTATAGAGCAGCAGACCTCCAGTCCTGTCCAGACAGCGCCACCGTCCCTTTAGCAGGCCAATTGTCCTCTCGACGACTGACCGGCTGCGGGAATGGACGTCATTATACCTCCGCTCTTGCTCAGTGTGGGGGTTGGCGAGAGGAGTCATGAGCCATGTTTTTAGTGGGTAACCACGGTCCCCTGTGGAATAAAAATAATAAATTACAATGGGGCAGAGTCAGATGCTTATCAGTTGGTAATGCTGCGCTTTTGGGTTACTTTGTGTTAATGAACGCAGCAGTGCGCTGGACGCATTCCACACTTTACGCACGCGTTTATTTGCAGAACCGCTATGCACACAGGAACAATCAAGGGCTTGGTAGACTGCTCTGACACTACATTTCAACCAGCCATTAACAGAAAGGTGCTCACTTGAAGCACTGACTAGTAATGGAACTTCAAAGACAGGGCGACATGTGGGTGCGCACAGGTTCCATGCGCATAAGAGATCATAAGGATGATTAAATAAATAATCTACTCACCAAGAAGCCAACCATCTCGCACCATTCCAGCTTGTAGTCTGTTCCCAACCATGCTGTTCATCAGAATGAATGAATCATGTGTTGAGCCAGGCCACCTCGCCACAATGTTTGTCAGACGCATTTGCGCGTCACAAATGATTTGCACATTGATTGAATGAAAATGTTTCCTGTTAACATAAACATATTCATCCTGTGATGGTGCTTTTATAGCAATGTGTGTGCAGTCGACAGCCCCGATTACATTAGGGAAACCGGTTCTCGCTGCAAATTGCGCTTTGATGTTGGCCTGTTCAGCTGCATTGTATGGGAATGTTATGTACCTGGGTGACATACGGATAAGTCCATCCCACACAGCTGGCATGACTCGGCTCAGTGTGGACTGAGACAGTCCCGATCGGTCTGCCAACTCCCTCTGAAATGCCCCTGTTGCGAGGAATCCCAGTGTTGTCAGCAGCTGCACATGTACAGGCAGCGCACGGCTCCTGGCTGTATGGCGCTCCAAAACCGGTCGTAGCTCTAAGCACAGTTGCAGAAGTACTGCCCTCGGAAGCCGAAAACGACTGATGAGCCAGTCATCATCATGAGCCAGGAAATCCTCTCGGTCTCGAAAAACACGCTCTCTGCGTATGGCGCGATTTGCTATATCCTCTAATAGAAATAGAGCCATTGTTGTCAATATTGTTGCCACTATTTTGCGCATGCTTTTGTATCCACTCATCTAATTGCGTCCATGTGGATGTCATAATTGTTAATCATGTGTCTGGTGTGAACAATTATCATTTTCACATCATGCACAGTTAATAATAATAATGATGAATTCAATTTATGACGCACTTTCCATCAATGGGAATCACAAGGTGCTACAAGGTGCAACAGAATTTAATGTCGATGAAACAAAACAATTAAATTCAATAACAGTATCAACTGAGATCACATTCATGAGGTGGTAGAGTGCTCGGTTGAAGAAAAAGGTCTTCAAACCGCTCTTAAAGTCAACCACAGATTGTGGGGCTTCAGTTTCACAGCGGCACCTGTAAGTGTCGCCAAAGGAAATATAACCACAGAAACGTGCGTACGCAAGCAGGGGAGCAGCCGTGGATTTGTACGTGGATGCGCAGATATTCCCGTTCATATCAGATTTGATACATACGCCACTTTGCGTGGAAAGTGACGTGCGCAATGTTTTTGTGCGTGCGCACGGTTGATACATGAGGCCCCAGGTGTCTTTGAACAAAAGATTTCTTGGAATCTTTATCAGTGTGCGAATGGCAAGAGCAGAAGAAGGGATTACTGCACCTTTTTCAGATCCAGTGTACCTCATAGCAGCTGCTTTGGATCCAGCGTTTTCTCTGTTCTGGGTGGAACACCATGTGTTGGGAAGTGAAGACACGAAGACAGAGGTGACACAACAAGTTAAAGGTAACGACTGTATTTGGTGTACTTTTTCTGTGTTTTTATTTATTTACTGTCTAAAATTATAATAAGGGCTCTTTTGCCGCTTTTAATTTGATGTTTTGTCAGATCTGATCCTGGAAAATGCTGCAGATCTTGCAAAGTCAGAGCAACACGTGACTCGTGGTGATAAATATCAAGAGGACTGTGAAGATGGAGGACTGTTTGCTGCTTACTGCAAGAGACAGAAGAAGGATGTCCAGACCAGTCCAGCACTACAGCTAAGTCATTACCTCCATATTGCTGATGGACAGAACGCCCTCTTGTTCTGGGCAATGAACATGCACACTCTTCCTTCACTCTTCAATGTGGCCACCAGAGTTTTGGCAGTGCCTGCTTGCAGTGCTCCAGTGGAGCGCGTCTTCAGCCATGGTGGCATCATTTTACGTCCTCATCGTGCACAAATGACAGACAGACTTTTGGCCAGTTTGGTCTTTTGCAAATGCAACGCAGAATAGTTACCGGTAACTGAAATACAGTATCCTCAATTGCAGATTTCTGTTAATTGTCAAGTTATATTTTGTTTTGTTTGTATTGCGTCACCCACACATAGACACATACACGTGTTCACTCAGTAACCAGGTAAGAGAACAGAGGGGAAAAAATGCTGTTATGGTTCTTTGTATTGTGCTGTGGAAATGTCAGCATTTTCGTCTTTTTCATTGAATGTTAAGATTAACAGAACTGCGGAATAAAGAGGTCCAATTTAAAAATGTTTTTTATACTGTATATGTTGTGTTCAGCTGCACATGTTTTATCATTTGAGATAAATACAGATTTTAAAAAGAACAAATGGTCTATTATTTACGTTTTATGTATAATTGCAAATGATAAAAAAAAGTGGGGGTGGGGGGAACGACTCGAAATGACTTGAAATAAAAAGTTTCTGACTTGAGACTTGACTCGACTTGACCTGAGACTTAACTCTTGACTTGAGACTTGACTCAGACTTGCAACACAGTGACTTGGTCCCACCTCTGGTAGCAACACATCTACGTTTAGGAGCTGATGAGAGCAGCTGCTGGAGATTTTGAATAGAGACAACGTCTCTTATGCAAGACGTTCAACAGTTCTGGATGAAACCTTGAGGAGATCAGCACTTTTCAGCAGATGTTGGTCCAATCATTGAACTGCACCAAGTTAGTCCCGCCCAGTACACACAACTACTGTATTTGTAATGAGCAGAGTGACATCTAGTGTTGAGATGCATGTACTGTAGGGTGTTGGATTAAATCATAAACAGTAGAAATGACAGCATTTTTGGTTTCAAACTGCTTTATAAGCATTTCATACATTCTCGTTTGTCATAATTGTCTTTGCTCCAGTCTGTTTTGTATTCAGTGTAGTTCAGAGATTTTCTTTTTATCTTTAGGCTTCCAGAAAGCCAGCAAAGAGTTGGCAGCTTCTTCTTGAACCTCATGCCACAGATGAAGGCTCTTTATGTTGGTTACTGTTCCAACCATCCCTCTGCAGTGAATGTGCTCAACCAGCACAAGTATGTTTAGCATTGTCTTGCTGAAACAACCAAGGGTTACTCAGAAATGGTGTGGATACTTTTTACACCGATAATGCTTTGTCAGAGGCTCTAATGCACACCCATATCATCATTGAACTGTCTCTCTCTGTGTACAAAAATAACGTTCATTGTTTCCAAGTAATATTTCTAATTTACATTTGTCTGACTACAGAACAGTTTTCTACTTTGCTTTAATCTATTTAAATGAACTTTGGTTTGTTATTTGTAATATAGAGCTTTAACCAACATTTGTAGATGGCACAGCAAACTGTTTGTGAAAGTGTCCCTGAGACCATTTCTTGTTGTCCATAAAAGAGTCAGGCTTGCTTTAATGTAGCCATTCAGAGTTGATATGAGTTATTCAAAGTTTTACCAATTTTCTGCTTTGGAGCATTATTTTGAAGTTATTTCACCATTTTTACTCAGCTTTTTTTTTTTTTCAGACAAGTGATCCACTGCCCATCTTTACTTCTGAGAGGTTCTGCCTCTCTAAAATGTTTTATTCAGTCCTGTTGCCAATAAATGTAATTAGTTGCAAAATTCTCCATCAACTGTTTCTGTTTGTTTCTCTTATTTTACAGCATTTTGTTGCCCTTAGCAAACTTTTTGGAGGTGTGAATCCAGTTAGTGTTGTTCCTAAAAAAAAGTTCAATAATTGAATGTTTTTTTGTTTTTTTATCGTCCTGGACGACTGAGAATCTTCACCAGCATATTCCTAAAAAAAAAAAGTTCTTAGTTGAAACATTTGATAAGTTTACTGTTTTATTGTGACTAAATTGTGTGTTTATGAGATTTGTAGATCGTTGCGTTGGTATAAAATTTATATTTAACATTAATGGTTGACTCAAAAGATGGTAAACCCCATCTACTTGAATCTCAGAGACGTTTCTGTGTTGACCATTTTCTGTCTCTAGATGTCAATGTTTCCTTCAAAACTGAGTACCGTATAACAAGCTTTCACCCATTTATCATAATTTTATTGAGTACAGACAGCTCTTAACAGACCAGCCTCTCTTCTCTTGTGTAGTATCACATGCCGTGCTGCAGATATGGGTACTGTTTTGTTAATGTAACAAAATAAACCGCACAAAATCTGTTGCAGCACAGAAAGTCTCTTTAAAAATCTATTTTATAACTTACTTTGATTCTACCCAAACGTAGCAAACCACTACAAGAAATATTGCACACTTTATTTACAAGTAAAAACATAGCATTGCTTGGGCCTTTACAGTGGCTGAAGGATGACTTAAAGAAAAATCACAAAGAATGCAGTATTACAAAATGAGTGACAGACCAAGTGCAAAATGCATTATGAGGGGGTAATTAGAAATGGGAACTCTACAAATGTACCATGAAAGAGAGGTTCACTTCAACTGGTCTATGAAATGTATCAAAAACACTGAGGTGGCAAAGTAAGAAGTTTCTGCATGTGTGTGTGTATCAAAAGTTTATCCATCAGTGGAAAAGAAAAGGTATCTAATATGAGCAAGAAGTCCATATTTAAAGTTCATACAGTTCATTTGGCAACGGTTGTGCAGACACTGACAGTTTTTAAGCTGTAATGCACCCATGACCCATTTAACAAGGGGAACAGTTTTGGAATGAGGTGCACTTTAAAACTCAGCTAAAAGGTCTTGCTGTCCTATTGTGCAGCATAATCTGAGCCACTGGACATTCAAAAACCTTAGCAGTTAAGATTTAATTATAGTGGAGAGCAGTTGGTTGTTTCAACGTTTAAAAAAAAAAAGTGCTTGTTTTTGTGGTTTGCAGGTGAACAATAAAACTGAACATCACACATTATCGCAGACCTGCAGACCATTTTACTGGCAGTGTGTCCTGTGTCCATGATAATGTTTAGAAATCAATTACTTTATTAAATCTGCTTTTCGATACTGTGATTTAAGGAGAAACGTTCCAGAAAAATAAACCTTTACAACAACAACAAAAAAACTGTTCATCAGCTCTGAATCAGGGACTGACAGGGCAACAAAGAAGTATAGGTAAAAGAAAAAAAAAGTGGTTAAACCCAGAGATTTTCTTTTCCAACAATCATTTATGCAGACATTTTTTTTTAATCCTCCTCTTTGTGCTTCTTCCACCGAGAGGTCCATGTGAGCAAGCTCAAAAAGCACCACTAAAGGTGATTTCCTGCTCTTTTCTTCAGGTTTCTTGAGACTCAGAACAGGCAGATAAGATTTTTCCCCTCCTCGATTTCCTCCTGAACCTTATCGCTGGATGTGGCAATCTCAGCTTGTGCAGACAAGACAGAGCACAGGAAGGTTGCCAGCGTACCTCCTATAGCTGCGTAGAACGCCCAGCCGAGGGAGCACTGAGCGGGCCTGAAGGGCGAGGCCTCGGGGCCACAGTAGCTGATCACCTTGTCCGAGCCCCAGCCTGCGGGGTACAGCATCAGGCCCACTATTAACAACAGCCCTGGAGGGAGAGCAGATAGTGAGACATCCCTTTAGTAAACATCTCAACTGAAAATAACAGAATCACAGTACAGATGGGCAGGCGCTGACTCAGCTCTGGTTCAGATAACATCTATTCTACAACTGACAGGAGTTTGATTTGTGAAGTTGGCCGAGGAACAAATTCACCTCAACTCTTATTTGCTACAGCAAATGCCAAATAAAGTGTCACTAAACAGACTCATGGCAGCTAATTGTTGAAGAAATGTAAATTGTCAAGAAAAACAGCAAGTATAAACAAATAAATAAATAAAATTCCGTTCTGAGCAGTACAGTGTAGATGTTGTCAGCTTGAAAAGTCAAGTCATAACAGTGACATTCCCCCCGGGTCATGCTCAGCAATGTGCACGCACAGTCTTGGTTTTAATGTCACAGTTCTCTACTTTATAAGCTCATTATGGATTGCTCTATTTTTAATGTAATTAACCGTTTAAAACAACCCTTTTTTCGAGTTCTCTTTAAATATTTGCACACAAAAAAAGCATTTTGAGGTAACAAGGAATGACTACACGGTGAACGTGTTTCTGAAGTGTTTTTTACTGACTGGGTGCAGGATTATTGTTTTAAGGCAAGATCAAATGTGTTTTTTTACACTTTAAGTTTAATAAATTTTATGCAATTTTGTTTTTGACAAGTTTTAAAGGGTTTAAGTGGTCTTTATACAGTACCGGTATTCAAATTTCTATACTAAACTGTCATTGTAAAACAGTATATAAGTTGTCCGCGTGTG
>JBBPBX010020893.1:0-13174 GCA_038048925.1 Garcialebias charrua | reverse complement strand
GAGGAAGTATTTTATTATGAAACATGGTATGGATGATAGTTGTGATGCAGTTGTGACATTGAAGTCAGCTCCATTATTCACAAACGCCTTTGAGCAAGGCAGCACCTGCACACTGCAGAAAACAGCACTTCTAGTTACCATATTTTTCAGACTATAAGGCGCACTTAAAATCCTTTAATTTTCTCAAAAATCAACAGTGAGCCTTGTGTATTAATTCTGGTTGTACTTACTGACCTCGAACCGATTTTATGTGGTTATTGTGAATGAGTTGAATAAAGTTTGACTTATCTGACTGTTTTGTTTCACTTAATGCACCTGGCCGTGTCCCTTATGTAAGAAAGATAATCTTAAAGATTAGTTAAATGCAGAGGTGACATTTTTGTGTGTAAAAATACCATTAACAAACACAATGCAATAAATTAACCATCAAAATATTTGTATTTCTATATATTTTATTTTCACTGGACATTCTTACTAATTGAGTTTTCAACTATATGCAGTGAGTCCAAAATTCATTTACATTTGCAAACAGGACATTACCCTTGACAAATATAAAACATTCACCTTTTTCAGGTGTTGACTTGTTTATTCACAAAGTTATTATCTTGCTATTTCATGTTCAGCTATTCTTTTTTCTAATACATTTTGTTATAATCTGTTATTTTATATGATTCTAGGATCCTGCGGAGCTTAAAGTCCCATGTCTTTAGTGCACAGACTGGTTCCAAAATTACAACATAGCAGCTCCCATAAAACATAATCTTGTAGCTTCAAATCTCATAGAGAGAAGGTGGGACATAGGCCTGTCGCATTAAACATAAAATCAATTAATGGCATGATGAATAAAAATTATCGACCACATTTTCATGTATCGGCTTTATCGTTTCTTTGTGTCGCTCTTTCTACTAAAGATACTGTATGACAAACGGTTCGACTCCGGTGCTCTTCACTGACCCCTCCCTTTCTCTTTTCTCTTTAAAATCCATTTTAACGATCCAAAATCACGTTTTTGGATCGTTAAAAGCAGCTAAGCTGAAGCTAAGCTAACAGGCCGACCCTGGGAAAAAAAACGTCTTGTCGAAGCTCTAAAATTAACAGTTGAAACCCGTGCCTTTGTGTAAAGTTGTTTTTCTCTGCAAAAAGCAGCTGAGAACTTGTTTACTGATTTATTAACAACTTTGTGTGACAAATGCTATGTTAAAGAGCTCAAACCACACCAAGCGTCCGCCATTTTGAGAACCAAAAAACAGGAATGAGTGACAGCCCATGTCACGTCAAGGGGCCTCCCTCCCATTTTTCTTTAAGAGACATGCTGCTCACTCCCTCACTATCCATCCTTCGGTTCAAACTGTCTTATACTGCCATCAAGTGGTCACAAAAGGTACTACCGTACACACAAAAAATAACATTTCTTCTTTGATTTGAAAATTACGGTGGCCGAGGGGTGCAAACGCGCTGCAAGAAGAGAAAAACGCTGCATAAAATTAAACGCTCTGCAAACGGACGGCTGCAAATTTAAAAAAAGCTGCAAATAGAAAAAGCTGCAACGGAAGTGCTCCAGACCACTAAGGGCAGTCGAACACAGAACAAATCATAAAGCATATTATAGTTTTCGGAATGGCACTAGTTATTTGTGTATTTTAACTTATTTATTAAGAATATTTTACACTTATTTGAAACTATCTCGTTGTATTTGTTTTAATACTGTGCGGAAGAGGAGCAATACAAGAATGCCAGGTTGGGTCAGTGGTCTAAGTCTTAGACTCTAAGAGATGTTTTGGGATGCGGGAGACCCGAGTTCGATCCCCGGTGTCGGAAATTTTGTGGTATTACTTTCTTTTTTTAAGCCTTTTGTTTTGGATAGATCGAACCAAGCAACAACAAAGAATAAACATGTAGATGTATTTATCTATTCCACCCGATCTATCCAAAACAAAAGGCTTAAAAAAAAGAAAGTAATACCACAAAACTTCAGAGACCGGGGATCGAACCCGGGTCTCCCGTATCCCAAGACATCTCTTATGCCGGATTCCCACCTAACGCTTTGCGCGCATCAAAAAAGCTCCTGACGCGCTGGGTTGGCTGCTTGTCAACAGATGTCTGTTCACATCGAACACGTCTGACGTGCAGTGGGAGCAGTGTCTGGCTCCTTTTCCGGTGGGGTTTGTTTTGTGTTTTTGTGCACCGGGCAGATAAGATCAGCTGTTCGTGAGCCCCGTTACTACTTGAGTGGGTTTTCTACGAGCCGAACTGCAGCTCCGGAAGTCTTTGTTGAGATTAAAACTTTTTTTATGTTTGGGGTGATCGTACGCTCGAGCGGACAGCGGCAACTGTAAAAATGCCAAGTTTCTTACCGGAGGCTCGTTGGGTAAGTTTGAAAAGTCCAAAAAAAGTCCCGTTGTTGTTGCGTCATCACATAGCAGAGGCTCTCCCGATTGGTTGCTGCGACGCGGCGAGCAGCAGAAGCAGGTCAAATCGAGCTTCGACAGTCGCTGCTCGGAGGCGACGCGGGCGCGGAAAACAGCTGCCACTCACTGCCGCGCTGCTTGAACTGCTGCGGACGCAGATGCTCGGCCACATAGACTTTCAATGTAAAGTGGCTGCTTCGGCTGCGCGAAAAGCGTTTGGTGGGAACCCGGCATTAGAGTCTAAGACTTAGACCACTGACCCAACCTGGCATTCTTGTATTGCTCCTCTTCTGCACAGTATTAAAACAAATACAACGAGATAGTTTCGAATAAGTGTAAAATATTCTTAAAATAAATAAGTTAAAATACACAAATAACTAGTGCCATTCCGAAAACTATAATATGCTTTATGATTTGTTCTTTGTTCGACTGTCCCTATGGTCTGGAGCACTTCCGTTGTAGCTTTTTCTATTTGCAGCCGTCTTTTTGAGTTTGCAGCCGTCTTTTAAAATTTGCAGCCGTCTTTTAAAATTTGCAACGCTTATCTCTTCTTGCAGCACGTTTGCACCCCTCGGCCACCGTAGAAAATAATTACTAATTAATGTCAGGTTGAATGAATGTCAAATTTTAAACAATACTATCGTTTATCGCAATAATTTCTGAGACATGTAATCGCCCAGCAAAATTTGTTATTGTGACAGGCCTAGCAGGACATTATATTTAGCATTATTGTATTTTCAACTTCTGAATATAACAAAGTAAATGAACATTAATGTATAATCTTAAAGGAAACCAGCCTCCCTGCAAAGTCCAGTTCGTGTGGAATATCTGAATATAAGACCACAAACAAACAGCTATGTATGACCACAAAGATTACCGTCTCACCTGCAATCGCTTGAAGCAGCCCACAGATGTTGAATATGCTCTTCCTTTTGATGCTCTGGAAACACAGACTGAAGATGGAGATGCAGGCCACACACCCGAGCACTAATATCCCGGCTGCCAGAAACAACATGGCAGCCTGCCAGAAGCCGCTGGCCACTTCTCCGAAAGTCCCAGCATAAGGTCCGCAGCTGACCCCCACACCTCGGGAGTCGATGCGAAGACAGCGGCTGTAGAGGCCAAGAGACGGTCGGTACTCCACTTCCACACTGCTCCCACTGGGGTCCGACCGAGGAAAACCCAGCAGCCAATCAGGACTCATGAAGGCGATGAGCTCCACAAAGGCCACCACAATGCTGAACAGAGTCCACAGCATGGAGCGGCACGTTACAATAACGTGACACATGGCGTTGGCTCGGAGAACACCAGTTTAAAACTATAATTCAATTGTTTTTTTGAAGCACTTTAAATGTTTCCAGTGGTACAGCACTGCTTCGGGGGAGTTTAAATTCCTCTTCCTTCTACCAGAAAGGTCAGACAGGTTCACTGTGTGGATCCAGATGGACTGTTGATCTTATCCTCTCAAAGCAGATGTTTTCCGTCCTCCCAGCAACGCTTCTTTGCTTTTCCCTTCTTCTTGCTGATGTACGGTAATACTTCAGTCATCCCAAACCGCTACAACGCACTGAAACGGCTTCTCTTGGTCATAGCAGCATGAAACCTACAGGGACAGAGCATTATTAAAGGTCAGAGTCACATAGAAACAGTTCAATACAGAGTGAGTGCCACTTAGCATGTAAACAATTCCACAGTGAATCATCAAACTTCCTCATGTTTACTCATTTACCCACAGGAGGGCCGATGTATCTTTTTGTTATCTAACAGACCCTACTTCAAATTCACCATCAGCCAGCTGCAAGAAGACCATGAGCTTTGCGTCCAGATGGTTCGCGGAACAGTCGTGATGAATCACACACAAAACCTCTAGGGACTGCAAAGTTTATAGTGTCAAAACTTTAATCCCTTTTTCCAGACCTCTATGAGCTCATCTGCCTAACAACAGGAGCCTTGTGTGTTTTGCTGGTGAGCAACTGGTAACGCAGATTACTGCTGGGTTCTGTTGCAACATGCTCGTTTGACAAAAACAGAAAAGTATGCCAATTACCCCAGTGGCAAACATGCATCACATGAAGTAGATGGCTGAAGAAAATCTTGCTATAGGTTATGTTGAAGACTTGCAATAACAAAAACCGCACTAAGCAGCGTCAGTTCTTGACTCATGCTGTGTGGAAAAAGCTTGTGTTTTATGTGAGTCACTAGATCCCTCTGAAAGCAAAAGTCATGATGCTGCTGTGTTGTATTTTAGTTGCTGCGACAGCTCTGACCCCACGTCAGCCGTCAGCTCATGGAAGTGAAGGGATTTCCCTGAAATCATGATGGAATCTGATGAAGTACACAGAAAACTATGCAGAAGCCTGGTGGTCTTTAGCAGATGTCACTGGTGGAGGTCTCAGTAATTTACTGTCTAAGAATATTTGTAAAGTTGTGGGATTTCATCTCCTGAAGTGCTGTATGAAAAATATTTCAGTTAAATAATTTAATTTGTGTTCTTGTTTTCCAATAAAAGCTTTGTGAAATACTGTATAAAGCTGATATTAGATTTTCAGTCTACAACAGCTGGTTGTAGCAGCTGCTGTTGCTTCTTCGTTTTCCTACTTCCTATCTGACTCCTTTTGCAAGGTCGATTGATGATTTTTTTTTTAATGGCCTGTACAGGTATTGGCCAATTAAGACTAAGACTGGTCATTTTAGGCTATCGCTAATTACCACCAAGAAAAAAAAAAAGTGTTTTTCAATTTGGAGCATACAACTTGGCATTGTGTTTAAATTGCTCTCAAGTTTAAGTGTTTGTATTTTAGTTTTCTTTTTTATTGTCTTACAAATTGACAAGAAGATTCCACCAGCAGAGTACAGTATACTGTATATTCTGACTGAGGAAGCCCTCTGGACTGAGGGTGAAACGTTTCGACTAAAAGAAACTGTCCAGATGACCAGATTGAGACTTATCAGATTTGATACCTGGATTATTGAGTATGAACTTTCTTCTTACAGTATATATTATTTTGCCAATAAAAAAAAAAAACTAAAACTATGAAGACTAGCAAAGGAAGTTTTCTTTATTGCTACTTAAACCTACTTTAGAGGATCGCCTATAGTTAAATTCTAGAACAAAATAGTACAAGAGGTATTTAAAGAAAAAATATAATTCAAGGGAATATTGTTCATTTAATAAAAGACTAGTCTTTAGTGATGTCATTGCGCTAATTCTTGCGTAACATCCCATCTAATTGATAATGACAGTTTTAGTTTACAGCCTTTTTGTTGTTGTTTTTTTATTGTAGAGAAATTGAGCATCCCACTTTGAAAAATAAAGCATAAAGTTAAAGGGAGTATAATTTTCAACCTTTATTTAAACATAAGTCATATTGAGCTTCAAAGACTCATTTACAAGTGAGATCTGTTGGACAGACAATAAAAGTGGTGAAAAATGACACATAGGGTTTGTAGACAAAAAAAAATCCTAACACATTTTTGACCTCTGCTTGAACTATGTGAATTAGTAGTATCCACATACAGTATTTGCAAAGGAAATAACAGGAAAACTGTTTTTGTTGTGACTGAGAATCTTCACCAGCATGTTTTTGTTGTGGTTATAACATCCAATAAAATTCAGTTTTATGTTAGTTTTGGTCAAAGCTTGAAAGAGCCGCTGCAGAGGGACGAAAGAGCTGCATGTGGCTCCAGAGCCGCAGGTTGCAGACCCCTAATCTAGAGCTCTTGCTTTTTCTTCCTCTATGTAATGACATGAAACACATTTTCTTCAACACATACTAAACGATCACGAAGTTAATGTATCATTCTCTAAACAGCTGAGCTGACCAATCAGAACTGACTGCACTTTTGGTTTTGTGCTTCTTAAAGAGACGGGAGTTGAAACTGAGCATTTCCAGACAAAAATAAACAAGTACTGAAGGAACTTCAAGGAAGTATAACACGATGACATGTATGTTTTCTTTATTGCTACTTAAACCTACTTTAGAGGATCGCCTATAGTTAAATTCTAGAACAAATAGTACAAGAGGTCTTTAAAGAAAAAAATAATTCAAGGGAATATTGTTCATTTAACAAAAGACTACACTGTAGTCTGATGCCATTGCTCTAATTGTTGCTTAACATCCCATCTAATTGAAAATGACAGTTTTAGTTAGCTGCAGGTCCCTCTCACTGCCCCGTCTGGTGGGGGACACTTAACTGCCCCACCCAGCATCAGCTCAGGTTAAAATACATTTTTCAAATACCGTATCAGTCAGGAATGAGTGGTGAATCACCACTCAGATGCTGAATATGGGCTGATAAGGGCTGAGTCATTTTAGGGAAAAAGCACCACAAGTTTCAAAGGCTGCAAAAAAAGTTTATAGGCTCAATCATCCAGGTAGATAACAACAAAAAGGGTTAAATCATTTCATCTGGACCAGTTTTGAAGGCTGCAAAATAATCATATTATCTCAAAAGAAAAAAGAATGATCCCCAGTTCATCTAAACACAAGACTGACTGGGGCGTGATAACAAAGTTGTGACAACATTTGAGATACAAGTTTGAGATTTAAAGAATTTAACATGTAGCTAGGAGGGTGTTTTAATTGGTGGAGTTTTGTTTATGTGAATTTCTTTTAGTTTACAGTAGTTTTGTTTGAAACTGAAGCATTTTTAGTTTTTCCACCTTTTCTTTGACCTGATTATGTTCATCTCATTTCATCAGATTGTCTTGAGCAGAATTTTGTGGATTTCATGTCTTCTTTTTTATTCTCCTTCTACGTTTTTTTTATCCATCCTAATTAGAGATCACGTGAAACCTCAGCCAAAATACACTGTCTAGTGTCTGCATATAATTACCTAGCTCGAAGATAAACAGAGTGAGTGCATGTTAAATTACAACCAAGCTCAGTTAAGTTGTAGTTACAGGATGAATAAGACACGGCTGTGTCACAGTTCATTGTCTGTCAAAAAAGGATGTCGCAAAAATAAACAGGAAGCGTCAGTGTCTGTGCCCCTGAGGCTGAGCTGGCCGTTACATTAATTCTAATCTAAATCCTGCCCTGCAAATAAACTCAGCTAAATGTATTGTAAGAATGCCCCAGGAAGCAGGGTTGTATTTACTTATGGGGAACTGTGGAAGGAGAAGCCAGAGTAAAAATATAATCAGGTATTTGAACTGTCTTTATGTGGTTGAGGACAGTTTAGGGAGTGCCCTTTTCTATTCTTGTCCTTGAGTTTATTCCAGGCTCTTTACTCACCACATCTCTCCTCGTTTTTATCACAGTTTCTTTTCTGCAGCGACAACATAAACACTGCCCAGCTCACTCCTTACACAACTATCTTCATGAC
Organism: Garcialebias charrua; assembly: GCA_038048925.1. Taxonomy (NCBI): domain Eukaryota; kingdom Metazoa; phylum Chordata; class Actinopteri; order Cyprinodontiformes; family Rivulidae; genus Garcialebias; species Garcialebias charrua. The sequence goes on along the minus strand of JBBPBX010020893.1, from coordinate 5,438 downwards.
TAACTTTACACAGTATCATGTTTTTTTGCGCATTCAAGACTATTGTGTGGACACATATACATAGTTCCCATGTGACGTCACATCCGTCTAACTTCCGGGTGGACACTCATTTCGAGAGGCAGTGCAGGGGACAGCGCGGTCTAATGGATGTTCATTTTTCACGTTTTTTTTTTTTTGTGTTAATTTCTAATCAATTGCAATGGTTACTTCGTGTTGGGTCAGTGGGTGTTCCAGTCGGGTAGACGTTTGGGCAACGCGCAGGTTTCACTTAATCCAAAAAAAAGTAAACGTGAAGGATTTATCTCATCGGAGAAGCTGACTGCAGCCCCTCCTCTCTCTGAGTCTGCTCGGAACTGCTCAGAAGACGTTGTGCTTTTGGCCGGTAAACAAAATATTCTACATAAATCATTTTGTGAAACAATGTTAGAGTACAACTGTCTGTGTGTTAGAGCTGGTTTTTTTTTCTCATTATTTAGCAACACCGTCTTGCTGTGGTTAGCTTAGCATCTCGCTAACGCGACAACGGCCTCCTCACGGTCTCGCACGGTCCACCGGGACCGGCGGGGAGACCGTCCCAGTGGGAGAAGGAGGACGGGAGCCAAGTCGTGCGGGCGACGCGTCGGTCCCATGGGACGTGCCCCCGCGGCCGCGACGGATCCACGCCGTCCGACCTGAGCTCGACGGACCCTCCGCTCCAGATGCTAACAACATGCTAACTTCCAACACGGTAACACTCAAAGTGCTGGTTCTGGTCCGTGTTCAGCCTGGACTGTTTGTTGGCTGTGTGTTATTTTAGTTAAACCTTTTTTTAGCTGGTTAGATCTGATTGAGACAGTTTACACATCTTTTTTGGATTTAAAGCTGTGAAGCTCTGTGCTGTGAAGCCGGTGTGCGCTCCTCGTAGTAATAATAATTAATGATATCAGAGTAACTACTTTGTGACAAGTTGTCCATTCGTCTGCCATGATTTCTTTCTCAAACTCATTTAACTCCGACCACTGCCATTTTGCTCTTGTTCCTTGGTGAAGCTGTGGTAGCTCGTGTTTTTGTCCGTATAATTTGCTCTGGTTGTTCGCGTCTGCCATCTTGCTCGACTTTTCCGCCTTTAGATGTGGTGCGGAATACGGTATTGCGCAATACTGGGGGCGTGTCTGGGAACTATGTATAAAGCACGTTTGTTTGCACAAGTGTCTTTTTTTTCATTCATTCCTTTATTTAGGCAGGTTACCCGGTAATCCCATTGAGCCTCGAGGACTCATTTACAAGAGAAACCTGGTTTCAACAATGAAAGATGGCAACAGCAACAATAGACTTTCCTTTGACAATCAACAATAGACTATCATAAGAGAGAAATACAGATTTTTTTTAACAAGTTCAAAAAAGATGTCAAAATGGCAAAACAGATAGATTGTAAACTGCAAACAGGAACATGTCTACATTGATTTTTGCCAGGAGTCCAACAGATTCTTAAAGCCATTTAGAGAGGTCAAGGTCGAGAGCTTCAGGTCTTTTTGTAAGATATTCCAGGAAGCAGGAGCGGAGTACGAGAAGGCCCTTTTGCCAAGTTCAGTTCTCACTGAGGGAACACTGTTGTAAGCTGCCGTAAAACCTCACAGAAGAAGAAGAAGAGGGAACACTGCAGGTAATCATGTCCTGAGAGCGCACGCTGTAGCTGCACTCACGCAGACATGTAGGAGAAGATGTATGAAGGCAGCAGACCAAGAAGTGATTTAAAGATGAAAATGTACCAGTGGAAGAGTCTGCGTGAAGTTAATGATGTCCAGTTAACCAGTGAATACAGGGTGCAGTGGTGGGTACGATAATCACAGCCAGTTATGAATCTTAGTGCACCGTGATAGTCTTTGTTTTTAGCTAGTCTAAACTTTAAGGTACCGGTAGTTGGCTGTTTGAATTTTTGATTCAGCTGCTGATAATGCTTAGCTACAGATTTGCTGCTAATCATGGTCTAACCTAGCCTGGTTAAAACCAGACCCTTGTCCGTCACTTCGCTTCAGACAAGGGTCTGGACTTTCTCCATTGACAACCAATTCTTGCTGGAGGCGTGGCCTCTGCTGATGGCTGCTCCCCCGTGGTCTGCTGAACTTGACTTCAGCTCCGCCTCCTGCTGAATTTTCTCTCGCTCCGTTGCATATTCTGTGTTTATATGTTAATAAAACGTCCTAATAAAATAAAATAAAACCATGGATCGCTGGTCCAACACACCAGAAGACCAGGAAATCTGATGGGACTCGGGCAGCAACTTAAAACCCGAGTTTAAATCTCTCGTGACAACCTGAGGCATTTCCTTGTTCATTTCACTCAGCGGAGGGAGAGGAGGATGAGGAGGAGGAGGAGGAGGGAGCGATGATCACTTACTTTTGGCAAAAAAAAAAGAAAACTCCAGATAAGGGATTAAGAAGGGGAAATTAATAAATTTGTGTCACATATAAAACAGTCCTGCATCGCTTTGAATGAGAACATGCGAATGCTCGTTGGCTGCGCGCTCCCCCGTGGTCTTCTGAACTTGACTTCAGCTCCGCCTCCTGCTGATTTTCTCTCGCTGCCTTTGGATATTCTGTGTTTATATGTTAATAAAACGTCCTAATAAAATAAAATAAAACCATGGAGCGCTGGTCCAACACACCAGAAGACCAGGAAATCTGATGGGACTCGGGCAGCAACGTAAAACCTGACTTTAATTCTCTCGTGACAACCTGAGGCATTTCCTTGTTCATTTCACTCAGCGGAGGGTGAGGAGGAGAAGGAGGAGGGAGGAGGGAGGGGTACACCCTGGACGGGTCGCAAGTCCATCACAGGGCCACATAGAGACAAACAACCGTTCACTCTCTCACTCACACCTAGGGACAATTTTTAGAGTCACCAATCAGCCTAACATACATGTTTTTGGTCTGTGGGAGGAAACCGGAGTACCCGGAGGAAACCCACGCATGCACGGGGAGAACATGCAAACTCCACCCAGAAAGGCCCCCGGACCGGGATTTGAGCCGGCAACCTTCTCGCTGAGAGGCAGCAGCTCTACCAGTTGTGCCACCATGCTGCACGATAAACAATAAATCAATTAATCTCATGATAAATTAAAATTATTGACCTCATTTTTAATTATCGGCTTTATCATGTCTCTACTGAAGACACTGGATGACAAAAGGCTCAACTCCGGTGCTCTTCACTGACCCTCCCTTTCTCTTTTCTCCTTAAAATCTGTTTTAACTGTCCAAAATCACATTTTTGGATTATTAAAAGCAGCTAAACTGAGAAGCTATGCTAACAGGCCAAACTCAGGAAAAAATATTCTGTTTTGTCAAATCTCCAAAATTCACGGTAGAAACCTGTGCCTTTGTGTAAAAAGTTGTTTTTCTCTGCAAAAAGAAACTGAGAACTTAAATTTTACTGATTTTTTATTAAAGCTTTGTGTGAAAAATGCTATTCTAAAGAGCTCAAACCACACTGAACGTTTGCCATTTTGAGAACCAAACGCAACGAAGGAGAGACAGCCCATGTCACGTCAAGAGGCCTCCCTCCTATTTTTCTTAAAGAGACGCTGCTCGCTCCCTCACTATCAATCCTTCGGTTCAAACATTCTTGTACTGCCATCCAGTGGTCACAAAAGGTACTACACACAAAACAAATTAACCAAAATGTTTTCTTTAATTTGACAGTAATTACTAATTATTGTCAAATTTCAAACAATATTATCATTTATCGCAATAATTTCTGAGACAATCGAGCGGCTTTGGATGTTATCAGTCCATTAAATGGCCGTTATTAGTTGTTATCATCCCTATATGTAGCGGTGAAACTGTCCCACCTGCCTCCTAGTTTAAAGATACATTATTATTGTTATTATCGCTGATAATAGGTAGCATCTCACCGGTGGTAAACCAGGACGTGTCTTTTTTTGTTTTGTTTTTTCAGCTTATGTAACCTAGCCTGGTTAAAACCACACCCTGTCCTTCACTTCGCTTCAGACTAGGGTCTGGGACCTGTCCCATAGACAGCGATTTCTCTGGTAGATTTTTGAATGGACCAATCAGAGAACGGAAGGCGGAGTTTTGTTAGTTTAGCCTGGCGAGGTCCAGGCTATAAGATAAATAGCTCAGAAACCACTCGGTGGATATTTTTACTGCTACCAGTGTGTAATTATATAGCTCTAATTTACTGACTGTTGGCCTAAATGAAACATTTGAGATAAAATTCGATTTTTTATCATTTATTTTCGTAGCGCACCCGAGGCTGTTTGGAAAATGTCAAACCGAAACTATTTAAATCCAGCAGATTTGACCATTTCGTGAATTGATTTAGGAACTGTTAAGCTCAGGAACACTTCTGATATAACGTCAGCTAAGAAATATATTTTTTCTCAGCAAAGAAATAATAGTTTTTTACCTTGTTTTGATGAAAATTCCTTCGTGGCGGCAGCCATTTTAAATGACGACGTCAGTCGACGTCGTTCAAAACTCCGCCTTCTGTTCTCTGATTGCTCAGGAACACTTCTGATATAACGTCAGCTAAGAAATATATTTTTCTCAGCAAAGAAATAATAGTTTTTTACCTTGTTTTGATGAAAATTCCTTCGTGGCGGCAGCCATTTTAACTGACGACGTCAGTCGACGTCGTTCAAAACTCCGCCTTCTGTTCTCTGATTGGTCCGGTCAAAAATCTACCGGAGATATCCTTGTGGATGGGAGAAGTCCCAGACCCAGCAGTGAAGGGAAATGAGAATTGAACGGAGCTGCGTAGGAATGGCGAGGGCCAGGCTATATGTAACCCTTGTCCTAAACCTAACCAAGACCCTAAACCTAACACCAGTGACCAGACCCTTTACTCTAAACCTAACCACGTGAAGCTATTATGAGCGCTAACAAAGCTAAAAATGGAGCTTATTATCATCGCTACCAATGCTAACGTACCTTTAAACCCACTAGGAGGCACAGGAGGGGCAGTCTGACCATTACATATGGGGATGATAACAACTAATAATGGCCATTTAATGGCTGATAGAAGCAGACAATCGCCCAGAATGTTTTATTATTTTTTATGACAGGCCTATCTCCAACCTGTGATGAAGAAAGTACACCCACTGGAAAAGCATCACTAGGAAACAACAACTACCAGGTGCGGTTATTAAAACAAATCTATAATAATAGGAAGTTGCATTACTTCTTTAAATTAACCCCTTTATATAGACTTCAAATATTTAAAAAATCTCTGCCCATCTCTAGTTTAGCTATTGCTTAGTTATTTTGTGCTTACCGTAAAAGAAAGATGACTGTGCGGGGGTGTGGGCAGAGTCATCAGTGCTCAGACTCCAAAAAGACAGTTCCTGTAAACCTGCTGGCTCCCAACAGCAGGCCAAGGCAGATAAATATATACAATCTTTAGTTTATATTACAAGAAATGTTTCACTTTTGGCACTGATA
>JBBPBX010020892.1:19185-38993 GCA_038048925.1 Garcialebias charrua | reverse complement strand
ACACACACACACACACACACACACAGCCCCTCCCTTCAGGTTGTGGCGTGCCTGTTTTCCCCACAGAGGGAACTTCGTGTCTTTGCATGTCACACGAGTGGCTGGCAGCTGTGTCCTGCAGCGCTGTGTGGACCACTTATCACCTGACCCAAGGGACGACCCCCCCACATCTCCAGAATGACTGCATGCACTGCCCCTCTTTGGACACCTTCAACCTCCCCCCACATGCACACCTCACTTGATGTGACCCAGCCATGAACACAAGTGCACACGTATGCTTCCTTTCATACTTGAAGCTAATCTGAAAGCACAGCCGCCCTCTCTGTGCAGCTTCAGTCTCGGGTTATAAGAGCTGACGTGAAAAACAATTGAACCTATATGAAAAATAACCTAGCCACGTAAACTCTGATGGTTCCTCTTGCAGAAGCTTTTCTTCGTTAAAACATTTAACATAACTCGTATCGTATGACAGCAAATCAGGAGTTAAAATAAAACAACATCACATCAAATAAACAGCTGACATTACAATCAGGGGATATTTATGCTTAAACACATGTCATAAAGCTCATTCATTGTACAGGGGGTCCCCGACTTACGAGCGAGTTCCGTTCCTCCGACTATCTCGTAAGACGAAATCTCGTACGTCGGAACACGAAACACGTGTTCTCGTAAGTCCGGATTTTCGGTCGTAAGTCGGAAAATTTATGCTAGCGCTACTACGAACACTCGTTTTTCATCACAAATGTTCATACGAGTTCATAAACATGCTCAGAAACTTGTTTACAAACGGTTAGCTAACACACTTTCATCTAAAAACACATAAAAGTGCTGTATTTTCTGTATGTTCTTTACAAATTTACTGTTCGTTAGTGAGCTAAGTCCGGAACCTTGTAAGTAAGAGCGCTCGAAAGTCGGGGACCCCCTGTACTTTTCCCACACATGCACGCTAACAGAATATGTTTATTCAGGTCAAGATGACCAACCACCTCTTTAGGCCCTCTGGAGAATGTCACATGCACTCTTCCAGAAACATAAAAGAATAAAGCACATGCACCTTTCATTTGGCAGGGCTTTTGACTTGGGACCCGAAGGACGCGGGTTCGCGCCCCGGCCACTACACACCTTGGGGTGTCTATGAGTGCACATCTAATTCTCCAGCTCCCCGCGCGCTTTCTGGCTGCTCACTGCACCACCTGGTGGTGGTTGGGTTAAATGCAGAGACGAATTTCGTCTGAGTATGGGAAACATACACAGATGACAGACAAAGACATTATTATTATTATTGAGACAAACTCTTGTCTCCCAACTAAAAGTGCTTTCCTTCAGCTTTGCTTTCCCTCTGCTCCTGTTTCTGTTTGTGCTTCTGCATCTGGTTTGTCATCTCCAGCTGCGTTAAGCTGCTGCATCTTGTTTCAGGGCAAACACTGGCAGGCACACTATACTGATGTCGGCTTATTTTTACTGGCTCCGCTTTGATCCCCAAAGGCTTTACTGGTTCACACATTTAAAAGACCCCCCCCCCCCTCTTTTTTTATTTTCATCTGTCTGATCTAGTCTAATTTCTCTCTCTGAGGAATAAATGTCTGCGAACAAACATGTTTACTGAAGTGTCCTCGCTCAGCCACACTTCAGACAGCACGAGGCAGAGAGAAAGTGAAGGTCAAAACTAACGTTAACATAAATACAAGTAAAAATGTATCGGTTCCAGAGGAAGCGGAGAAAAGGGGAGAGGCTGTCTGCAGGAGATAAAAAAGAGAAAGTAAAGACTGTGAGAAAGAGCAGGAGGGATGAATGGAAGCATGGAGGGATCCAGAGAGAAGCTCACCCCTAATAGCTCTTCCATGTAATTTCATAATGTCACGATTGCTTCTTTAGTTGAGCTAACACCATTACCTCCAGAGATGCTTTACTGCTGATTTATTCCTGCATCTTATAGATTTTTTGTCTTACGTCTGAAGATGTGTATTATTTGTGGGGGTGTTTTTGCATGCATCACAGTTTTTAATGTTCTACACGACACTCGGGGTGTGCCTGTCTGTAATTAGCGTGCTCTTTGCTGCAGGCACCAAATCTGAAGGATGCTGCTGCTAATGAATGAAATGACACCTACAGGAAAGAGTGCACGCAGCGTAATGAGAGTTTGTGTTCGGGAGGGTAAATACAGGAACAGACGATATGTTTATTATTTTGCGTTCAAAAATGTTCGATTTAGTTTCTCGTTACTGGTTGGGTCGCTTTGATCTACAGAGGCGCTATAAGCTGCAAAATGTGACAACTTTTAAAGAACATTCTGAACAAGCAATTCTTCAAAAACAGCAAACGTGAACATGCAGCAAGATTTTTGTAAAAAAAATAAGTAGTAAAAAGGGCAACAACACAACAAAGCAGAAAACACACCAACAACCAGCTCATCGGTTTCTTTTATCACCCACCGCCATGAAAGGTGGGGGACGAGGTAACTGTTTGTCTTTCTGTAAGCAAAATATCTATTGAAATTGTGGATGGATTTGAGTTAAACAGTGAGTACATTTTGGATGAACATCTATAATTCAACAATGGAGTCAAGCTAATTTAAGATGGCTGCCACAGCTAATGACATTAGCAAACACATGAATGTCTTGACCTCAAGCCAGATCGTGAGTGTGGTAGTGAATCATCCCAGGATGCTTCACATGCTAAGGGGTTGTGTGAAATTTCCATCCATCCATCCATTCATCCATCCATCCATCCATCCATCCATTATCTTTACTCACTTCTTCCTTTTTGGGTCATGGAGGTCACTGGTGCCCATGTCCAGCCAACACTGTGCGAGAGGCGGGGTGCACCCTGGACAGGTCTCCAGTCCATCACAGGGACACATAGAGACAAACGAGACAAACAACCATTCACTCTGTTATCAATCAGCCTACAAGAAAGTTTATGCTCAATAATCCAGGTACCAAAATGTGTTTACTGCTTGGTGGGGAAACAGTTTGCTGGAACTCCTCTGACTGATGATGCCCTCCGGATGGAGGGTGAAACGTTCCTATAAAAAATAAACTGTCCAGATGACCTGACTGAAAATTAGTGGGCAACATGTATGTTTTTGTCTGTGGGTGGAAACCAGAGAAAACCCACACAGGCACGGAGAGTACAAACTCCATCCAGAAAGGTCCTGGGCTGGGATTTGAACCAGCAACCTTCTCGCTGAGAGGCAACAGCTCTACCAACTGCACCATCGTGCTGCCCATGAAACTATTCATCACATTCTTTAATTAATTTTCATAAATATCCCTTGTTTTTGCTTAAATGTTTGACATGTAAAGCGCTGGGCAAATACCATAACATTTACTAGAAAATCTACATTTCCTGCTAAAATGCAGCATGAATGCTGAAAGATAAATGAGTTTTCTAAAATTAATTAATAAGCTGAAACTGAGTTGTTCAAGCTAAAAGATGAGCACTAGCTGAAAACTGAAGGGAAAAAAAATGAAAGCAAAAAGCCAAAATGCTATAAGTATCATCAGATTAGCTAGAAGCTAATTGTAGCTGAAGCTAGTTAGACAAAAAACATCAAAAGTCTGTTTCAAAGCTAAAACGAGCAAAAACCTAACTAAATACTCTAAGTAGCAAAACTAAACATAGCAGAATGTAAAAGTTGCATAAGAACACAAAAACAGCTTTAAAAAGTTTTTAAGCAAATTTAATTGTCTCAGCGGTGAAAATTTAAGTTGACTATTTTGTGTAATATAGAAGCTACACTCATCTATTGAATAAGCTGAAAGTTTTCATATATGAATGGCTATAGCCTAAAGTTTGCTGAAGTAGGTAGATTTCAATAAATTTGTAGAAAAGTAGAAAAAGAGGAAAAAATAGTGTAAATGCTGAATCAGCATTCAGAAAATTTAAAATGTTGTTTTGCTTTATTTCAGTGTTTGATTCATGAATTTTGATATAATAAATATAAATCCATAAGAAGTGTGAAGTTCTCATTGATCCAGTCATCATCCATTCATCTTCCACCACATAGTCAGGTCAAGGGGGCAACAGGTCCAAAAGAGGACCTCAGACATCCATCGTCCACGTGACACTCTCCAGCTCCTCCTGGGGATTCCAAGACGTTTCCAGACTTGTGTCCACGTTCTCATTCTTTTAATCCATACCTCATGATTGTAGGGTTGGAACATAGACAAACCAATAAATCAAGCCCTTTTGATTGAACTCTTTCTTTACCACGACAGACCGAAGCAACATCCTCATTACTGAGGTGGAGGCCCCGATCTGTCGATTCTCTTGCTCCATCACTCATGAAAAGGACTCTATTTACATATCTCATTAAAAAATTCAAATCAAATCAACAATCAGAATTCTACACACCCGGTCTTTTCTGTTCAAGTTTCATTTCCTTATTAAATCTGTGCGTCTTTATTTCCTGTGGGGGGAAAAAAAGGGCCCAACGTTCAGACTGACCATAAACAATTTGTCTTATCAGCTGTGGACTGAAGTGAGCAGACAACATGTTGGAGGCAGAGAGCGCTGGAGGCAGCACTCCATCTGCAACATGGCTCCATTAGCTGACAAGAGAGATTAGCTGACCTGCTGACACACACGGTGATCTCCACTGATATGCACCGTCACACACATGAACACACACACACATTGAGGGAATCTGATACTCTTACAAGGGTTTAACACCCTAAATTGGTCAATGCAGACCCTTTACTGGTCATTGATCTCTTTCCAGATCTCATGTCCCACTTACTTCCCTTTGTTTCAACTTTCTATGAATTTTTTAGACTTTTTGTTTGTGACTTTGTTGTTGAACCCCTCTCAGATCTCCCACCGGTGTTGTCCTCTCTTTTTCTTGTTTGTCTTCTCTCCATCCACTTCTCCCGTCTTAGCTGTTGTCTTAATGAGTCCACTCTTTTTCATCTTCAATTATTTACATATTTTCTCCCCATGCATTGTGTCAAGAGGAAAAGTCTTGATAAATAAGTCAAACCAGAGCGTTTTGTGTGTGTGTGTGTGTGTGTGTGTGTGTGTGTGTGTGTGTGTGTGTGTGTGTGTATCTTGTGTTTGGTGTGTTTATTGGCATACATCACGGAGAAAGTCAGTCAGTTCTCATTTTGCATTCTAACATTCAGTTGGACGCATCTTTAAATTATGAACCATTAAAAAATATATATCCATGTTAGGTTAAGTGGGTATAAGCAGTGTGGAAAAACAATATTTGCACGGATGCGTGCGAATGTCTGAGGACAACCAGTTTGCTCCGGCACATGGAAGTGTGTGTACGTGTCTGCGCATTTGTAAGTGATACCGCAAACCTGTTAGTGACCGGGTGTGAATAACTGAATTTGTATGGACAACAGGAAAAGGAGTGGGTGGGAGGGGTGTGGATGCTGTTTGGAAACGGCGTTGTCGTGGCAACCAAGATGATAAAAGCAGTGGGCGTTTGCCCTCACGGCTCTTTTCACAACCTTTATTTTGTTCATCGTTGCGCCTCTCCGATATTGACCCCTAACCTCTGTTCAAACAACACTGATGGTGCTCACTGAAGGCGTGGATTCATCAAAATGAGGGACAGACTATGAGGTGTGCTTTCTCATAGCTGCATTTGGCTCTGATGGGCGTTGCATAGTATCTAACCAAAGCTTATGCTAATAGCAGTACATGTATTGACGAATGTGCCATCTGTGTTCCCTGACTTTTGATAAGCTGTAGCTCCTGTCGATTTTTACTGCAGGCAAATTTCCATTTAGGGTTGAGCGCGCATCACCAGTCTATAAACCCATGTAGCTTGGCCTTTTTGTACAAAGACTATCAGCATGAGGGTGATACCGATATCCCACTGAGCTACTCTGCAAAGAAGCATTTTCCATTAAAGTTGCAACTATTGAATTAGGCAGCCGCGCTGCCTTTTTGTCCAAGCCAGAGTGCTACCACAGCAGTTTATTAAAAATGACGGCGAGAGAAGTGAGTGTGAAATGGATGAAATGGTTTCTTTAAACGATTGGTGGGGAAATGAAGATACCTCTTTGTGTCATACGCAGGGCGGGTTGACAGAACAATGGGGTAGTCGTTCTTTTAAGGAAGAACACTTTCACAGAATGCTGGGAAAAACTGGAGTTATCTTCACTGCAGTGAATGATGCAGTGTGGTGCGGAGCGGAAAACAGGTAGTCAGTTATTTCACGTGATCTGTAGTATTTTTTTTTTTCCGAGGCAAAGAAGTGGGCCTGAGACGTCTCACTGCAACAGGCTCATGTATTAAGTATGACCCTGGCAGAAAGAGGTAGAAAGGAGGTTGAATATGAGGAAATCAGACAGCCACACTAAAAACAGAGCCGTACGGAGGGTCAGCACCAAACTCAGAGGTCGGATCAAATGAATTATAAATTTGGGTGAATTCAGAGCAAATAGTGCTGAAAGGAAGAGGATTTTTATGAATAATTCACTCTATAGCATGCCTGATCATAATCCTCCAATCAGCATCACCTCCTCAAACACTGACCCTCACTCCATCCTACAGTCTCTCTATCCATCCACCTCACTGTGCTTTTATCTAAATCACTCCATCCTTCCAGAATCCCTCCATCCATCTCCCTTTTCATCTGATGCTTCTTCAGATGGACCCTGAGGGTAGAGGAGGGGGTAAAGGGGGCACATGTTCATTTATTTTTCTCCCCCTCTCCTTCTGTCCTGCATCCTCTCCCTCCTACACATCTTCACAGTAGGAGGTGGTTAATATTTAAAAGCAAGGCATGACACAAGGCCTGCACGCATGTTTGAACACACACACACACACACACACACAAACACAAACACACACACACTGGAATCCAGTCACATCGGATCAAAGTAGCTTTCAATGTATTTACATTTACATAATCTGTGATGTAGAGGGGAAATACGCTGGTGGCTCACATGTGCGTGTGAGGATATGAATCAAACAGTGTGTGAGGGAGTGTGTGTGTGGGCGGTTGTCATGATGGGAATCAGAATATGTGTGAATCTCAGGACATGATTAGACTTTTGATGCTTGATCTTGCATTTGTACTCCACCCTCACCTCAGACAAGAGAACCTGTTAAGCACTTGCGGCACCGCCCAACATGTCAACTGTATGTTAATTACAACATTTTGCCAAAGAAGGAAGCGTGTAATTTTCTTTCTAAGGGACGGCAGTGACAGCACCCTTTGCATTGTAGCAGTTACTCTTAGAAAATGACAGCAGCATTAACTGCGGAATGGCTGGGTTACTTATGGTGTGGGTTGCATTAAGAACAAATACCTAAAAGCAAAAATGCATTTATGTTTGACAGATCTGCAAAATGGTCTTGGTCCATTTGGCTTGTGCAAATTTTCCGCCGTTTGGCTTTCTTGCAATAATAAAAATAAAAATCAGAAGAAACTGCCACGCCTTCACATCTCAACACATCTCACTCTTCCTGTGACTGAACAATTTCTAATGGCATCAGTTGACGTTCCAGTGGTGATAATAGTTTTTAAAAGCACTTAGAAACCGTGTCGTGTCACCTCAGCCCAGCTCTAAGCAGCCATTCCATGCATGACCTTTGACCTCTGTTCAGTGAAGCAGGTAACTGCGCTGAGATTGGATCATTGAACGACCGCACGGCAGTGACCCAGAAGAAGAGAAATCCGGTGTCTGCTTCAATGTCACTCTCTCACCCCTGTGATAATGGAGTGGCCTCTTGGCTCCATGCCTCGCACACAGCTTGTAGTTCTTTATTCACGTGTGTGTATGTGTGTGTGTGTGTGTGTGTGTGTGTCGCAGGTCACTTCTGTCTGGGCATTCAGCCTGTTTGGGTGGTTTGGATGTTGCTTGACAACCTTTAAGCTTTTCTTTCCACGTCGTTATTTCTTCCCCCTCCTAACCCATTATAGTGTTCTCCTTTACTGCACCTTCTTAATATTACTGAAATATTCTCTAGTAAAGTCACCCCCCCACACCACCCACCACCACCACCCCCATGGAGCCCATTGGACCATGGTCTTTTTATCTGTGTAATCTTTTTTTTGTCAAAGTCGAAGTGTAAGCCTGTCTTTCCTTCCTGTCTATCTATTCATGCATTGCAAGCCGTGTTTATATAAATCAGCTTTTGCATCAAACGTTGTTTTTCTGAACTGTGACAGGCAACATACCAAGTGAGATGTTACTAATGACTAACCGCCATCTTACTTTGCCCCACTAAACGATGGGCGAACTCCCACCTGAGATTGCATCAGCACTCGCTCCGCTTGGTTCCTCTCGCTCTGATGGCATTTGGAGGGGCTGGTTCAGGACTAATTGGCTCGCTGTCTCAGAACAACAAGTGAAGAGGCTTTAGTCAGACAGAGGGGAGAAAGAAGAAAGTAAATGATGCACATTGATTGAAAGATCTCGCCCAGGAGTGCATATATGTGTGTGTGTGTGCGAGTGGAAGGATGGGTCAGACAGAGGGGAGAAAGAAGAAAGTAAATGATGCACATTGATTGAAAGATCTCGCCCAGGAGTGCATATATTTGTGTGTATGTGCGAGTGGAAGGATAGGATTAGCGTCACAGCTGCCATGCTCCTCCTCAATCCCTCTATCCACGTCTTATCTTTCCTCAAGTCCCCCCCCACCCACTCATCCCTCGCTCTCCTCTCCACTTCTTCTCCGCTTACCATTATTCTGAAAGGCAAGCGAGCGAGCGCAACGCCTCATTTAATCCCCATGCTGTTAGTTTAAACTGCCTTATTAAGGTTTTACCTCTTGTTTGTTCTTTTATTTAATCTAGCTTGGCTCTTCGGATAAAGAGAAATCCCACTAAGACAGTGCTTTAAAAAACTACTGTATCAGCAGCCTTTTTTTTGTGCTAAATAAAAGGTAATGAGTGATAATCATTGCTCTCCACCTTCATCTCCTCCCCTCTTCTCACTCACCTTCTCCTGGTCAAGGTCACACGGGGCCTTGTTGATGCTCCGCCAAGAAATGGCACCAAGTTGAGCCAAAAGTCCCCCAGCGAGCCTGCAGAGCTGTCAAACAGCCCCTCCTCTCTCTGCCTCTTTATCATCACCACTTTCCTTTGTGTCACATCCACGTCTTCATCACGGTGTGCTGTAACAGCTCCGTGTGTGTGATACTGAGTAGTGTAAACAGTCAGCGGGCTGCGCCACGTGGTGCCGCGGGGGAGGACAGCCTGTTTCTTGTGGCGGGCACCGGCTCCCCTCATACAGACGGAGTGTGGATAGACTCCCAGGAGGGGTGGCTCGCCTCGAACGCCACCAGCAGTAGCATGTTTATCACATCTTTATCACAGCTCTGCACGCCACACAGCTCAGACCTACCGTATTTTCCGCCCTATAAGTCGCATCAGTCCAATTATGTCCAATAAAGTGGAAAAATCCATAAATATGTCGCTTCGCCCTATAAGTCGCATCTATTATGCTTCACCGCTGACGCGTCGCGTATGTTACACGTCAGCGGTGACAACCCGGAAATGGCCACAGGAGCGTGCACGGTAGGACTTTAACAAGATTAACACTTAAAAACAATTGTTTGTTTGCTGAAAATTATAGCAAAGATGTGTCTGAGCTGAACTTTTCCTTAATAAATGCACGTACCGGTCAAATCAGCTGAAGTTTAAAAAATACATGTAGTTTCGCTACGTCGGTGATGTGAAGTGTGCACGCGCAGCGAGCGGATACGCTTCATTTCTTTAAAATTTAACCAGATATACACCTTAAAATATATATATGTTTGCTGACATTATAGCAAAAGTGTTTCTGAGCTTAACTTTTCCTTTAAAAGTTAACGTAATGTTCAAATCAGCTGGATTTTAAATTGTTTCGCTTTGACGGTCTTCCAAACGGTCGCGCGCTACGAAAATAAATTATAAATAAATCGAATTTTCGCTCAAACATCTCCTAAAGATAAATTGTTGTAAATGTCCATTCAGTGTTCACTTTATGTAAATTTGATCAAAATCTGTCCTGTGGTTCTTGAGCTATTTTGCTAACAAACACTGAGGTAACAGTAGTTCATACCTCCAGAGAGCGGGAGGCCGGGCTGCGACAGAGTGAAGCTAGATTTATACTCGACGCGTCGCGCAGCGTGCGAGGGTGCGCGCGCCAAAAGTGACGCAATATCGCAGTCCCCGCCCCTGCGCGTAGGCCCCGCGCATCGTCTTGGTGCGTGTCGCGCACCTCCGAATTTTTGAAACTCCGCAAGGCTAATGTGCGCGCCGCGCCGTTGACTTTTGCCGTAGACTTTTGCCGTTGACGCCGTAGACTGGGCTAAAAAAACAGCACTTTGCCATGCGCCGCCGTGCGTCAACTACAGTATAAACAAAGCGGCAAAACTCTAAACGCAACGAGGCCTTGAGTCTGAGCAGAGGAGGCTTCTGTCGGACACATGAGCTGGGAACGGTCGGTGGACCCTAGTGGCCGAAAGTGGTAATGTTCCATTTTTTTCGTCAGAATGAATGGAAATGGTCATATCTCAGCCAAAATTTGGTCTAAAAATATGGGAAAAAATCCCTAAATATGTCTCTTCGCCCTATAAGTCGCAAGACATGAAAATTTGTTAAAAAACTGCGACTTATAGGCCGGAAAAAAATGGTAATTGTCAACTATCTGTCCTGATTCGACTCCATGTCTGTCTTCACCTCTGGAACGCTCTACCGCCAGACCTTCGTAACATCACCTCTCTTTCTCTGTTCAAGACTGCCCTGAAAACACATCTCTTTAGACTATAGCTTATCATTAACTCTACTAAATGTATTTTTATTATTTTGTATTTTTTAATCTTTATGTATTTTATATTTCAATTTGTCACTGATAATGTTTGAACTGTATTTGTTTGTTAAGTGTCCTTGGGTGTCCTGAAAGGCGCTTTTAAATAAAATGATTATTATTATTATTTATTTTTCTGTCCATCTGTGTGATGGGAGGTGCTGCCCATCGTCTTGTTGTGGCATTCTCTCCATCTGGCCTGCTTACCGGCCTCTCCGTACGGGTCGCCGCTCATGTAATTAAAACCAAATAGTGTGTGTGTGTGTGTGTGTGTGACAGGTTTTGTAATCAGTCTCTAATTGTTTGAGATGTTTTGTTGTCAACTCGTGATGGGTGTGTTAAACTCCATGTCCCAGTCTGTCTGTCTGATATGACCACATGGCGAATGGCCATTTTTCTTCCATTCTGACACATGGCCCCCTCTCTGCCCCTCCCTCTCACCCCAACCCTTCCCCGACCTCTTTATTTCATCTTTTAGAAAGAAAAGAGCAACAGGAGGGCGCAACACTGATTTGAACCAAAGAAGAACCGGACTAGAGACGTACGAAGCAAAGACAAGACTTCTAGATCGAGAAGCGAAGCCTGACACCTGCTCAGCTCAGCGTGTGTGTGTGGGTGTGGGTGTGTGTGGTTGCCTGTGTGCACATTTCACCATTCCTGTGTGAGCAGGTGGGACTTTGATGGCACTGTGAGCGATGCCTCACACACAGCAACAGCAGGTTTGCAGTAGGGGGCCGCGCTCCTCCCACCTCCTCGTCCTCGTCCTTGCCCTCCTCTCCCTCCCAGCCAAGCAGCCCAGCCAAGCAGCCATTCAGATACCCTCCAACTGTGAGTACTGATTAATGTCACAATATTCAGAACAATCGTCAAATGCTGCAGCGAGGTTCAAAGATCTGTTTGTTGTGTTAATTACACCGCTGGTTCATCAAAGCACAGTAATAATGATCTTTAATCGTGATTAATTTGTGAAAATAAGCAGCGTGAACGCGTGCTTCCTCCTCATTATTCAGTGAAACAGAGCGCTTTCATGCTGCAAATACAATTGTCAAAGGTTTGCCTAATTACTTTGTAACTGATCCCCCTCATACTGGATTGATTGGGCCCATTATTGATCTGGTTTCCATAGGTGAAAATCTGAATGGGACTGAGTAGAATTAAATCAAAAATTTAGTTGTACAACAAAACTCCAATGAGTTTCTCTTTTTTTCTCTCTCTCTCTCCCACTAACTCAATCTCATTTCTTCCACCTCCTGGATGCAATATGTGGACATTAAAAACACAGCTGAGTTGGAGGCCTGCAGGAAAATAGATCTTCATCTCCTCTGCTGCTGCCCGCCCGCCTGCCTACAGAGCTGCAGCAGAGAGAAACAGGATCATGTTTCCTCCGCTGCTTTTGTTATCCACACTCTATCCATCCAAGACTTTGTGTATACACTGCTTCACCACCTACGCATATTCTGAGTGCGGGAGAACACACAGAGCAGCACACGTACGCATACACACACACACACCACTTAAAAGTTAATAAATGCAGTAATTTTCATCCATGTAATTCGCAAAGGTGCAAGGTGAACGGATGAATGGGGGTGGGGGGTGTCGATGAGGAGGAGCAGGTCAGAGAGGGGAATGAGAAAGGTCAAGGTGCCCTCTGCCTTTCAATTAGAGAAACTCTGCAGAGACACTGATCATGATCGATAAAGGAGATGGACTGGAATCAGAGCGAGGGAAGTCAGAAAGCATGCACCATTAACGAAGCCATTACCCAACATCCACTTCTATCTATCTATCTATCTATCTATCTATCTATCTATCTATCTATCTATCTATCTATCTATCTATCTATCTATCTATCTATCTATCTATCTATCTATCTATCTATCTATCTATCTATCTATCTATCTATCTATCTATCTATCTATCTATCTATCTATCTATCTATCTATCTATCTATCTATCTATCTATCTATCTATCTATCTATCTATCTATCTATCTATCTATCTATCTATCTATCTATCTATCTATCTATCTATCTATCTATCTATCTATCTATCTATCTATCTATCTATCTATCTATCTATCTATCTATCTATCTATCTATCTATCTATCTATCTATCTATCTATCTATCTATCTATCTATCTATCTATCTATCTATCTATCTATCTATCTATCTATCTATCTATCTATCTATCTATCTATCTATCTATCTATCTATCTATCTATCTATCTATCTGTCTGTCTGTCTGTCTGTCTGTCTGTCTGTCTGTCTGTCTGTCTGTCTGTCTGTCTGTCTGTCTGTCTGTCTATCTAACTAATGTTTTTTTTCCTTCCCTCTGGTCATTCTGTGGATGTGCAGACCACATAGGCGATCGTAAGTGCTTTTAACTTTATTGCTGTTTGTCTCATATTAATGAAGGCACTACCACATCTCACTGTAAACACTTTTATTATGCCAGATTTATTTTTATTTTCTCCCATCCTGACAACAATAAATAAATAAATAAATACATCCTTTTTGTACAGCAGTGCTCTAAAACAAATCTGGCATGAGTGTGCATTAGCCGTGTTATGCCACTTTGTGTGTCCATATGTGCGTGTGTTGTAAGCATGTGTGTGTGTTTGTGGGTATTTAGCCTCTTGGCTCCCAGGAGTCGGTCTCTGGAGCAGGAAGTGAAAGTTTGCAGGAGACAGTGGGGCTGTCAGATCAAAGACAGAAGGAAATAAAGAGGACTTAAAGCATTGTGAGCAGCAGCTCCTCTTCCTCTGCCAATAATGGAGCAGTGCTCACAGCCTAAACTTCAATTTGATCAGCTGTGGGAAATGGGTTTATCTCCTCTATTTTTTCATTAAAATCCTTCACTCTCTCTATCAGTCTTACTGAATTCACCCCTTGTTGGTTTTTATTTCTTCACCACCTCATCTTTTTATTTTCCTGTGCTCTGCATGAGCCCTCTCTTTGCAGCTCTTCACTTTCATCCCTCATCCCGGTCCTCTCAGATCCCCATCTTCAGAGCTGTTTCTCCATCCTCAGCCACACTGTCCCCGTTTCCCTGGTTTACACGTTAATAATGACTCAGTGTTTGTCTGTTTTCCTTTGAGTCAAATTACCTCCAAGTAATAGGCTTCAACCTGTAGACTGCAAACTGCCTGTGCATAGTCACATTATTAAATTGTATTTATGTTAAAAACTCAAATGGTGCTGGTTTACAACATACTCCAGTTCTTTGTGAGTGTATTGTTACGACTTTCTTTATGGCTCTTACGGACAAAGGGGACACATAAAAGAGAAGTCTTTATTGGCTGTGATTACATTCTTTTTTATTTCTTTGTGTGTTTTTTAGCGCAGACTTTTCCCTCTCTCAGTCTCTCAGGGAGCTCTGCACCAGATATTTTTTCTTTACATGAACTTTCAGTCTTGCACTGTCAAGTTCTTCTCTTTGCAAACCGTTTTTTTTTTCCCCTGCTCTTTTCTCTAGACTATCTTTCATCTCAATGTCTGTGAAGTCTTTCTGTGTGATTCTGGCTGAATAAAGTGCACTTACAGCTGCTGTTAAAGTGGAGATGAGCCATATCTCTGTTGTTTTCTGTGCTGTTCGTTAGGTCTAACACTTACTGTTTGTTGTAGCTCAGATGTTTTCAGTTTAGGGGAATATAGCTTAATTTGACTGGATAGTTAACAACTGAAAGGTCAAGAACAAAGTGGACTGATGCAAGCTTAAAACAAACTCAAGGCTCATAAATCTGGAAAAAACAACAACTGTATTTCCAAACTGAGGTCATTCAAAGATGTATCTACAACATCATTTATTAAATGTTCATAACCTTGCCACAGTGCCCTGTTTCAAAAGATCTGAACGGTTCCTTTACGTTTCTCACAGCAGTGTATTTACAGCCCTTAAAAATAGTTATAGCACCATATATTGCCAAAGCAAGTCACGTGACTTCACCAGTGTGTGCATGCCGTCCTTTTTATCCAAACTAATTCATGCTGTGTGTGTGTTTTTTGTCTGTTTCATGGCTCTCTGAATGTGTTGTGACTCTCATTTTGGTCCACACAGACAAGAAGCCTCCTGAGATCACCAAACAGCCAGAGTCTGCCACTGTCTTCAGCCCTGACGACTTCTCCTTGTGCTGCGAAGCGTCCGGCAACCCTCCGCCCATGTTAGTCAGCACCAACACATCCACCCAAAAAAGAAGAAGTGCAGCGTGTTTGAGTTTGATGTTAAATTATGTTAATCTGACCGTAGCCTAACTTATCTTCTCCGACAAGTGAGGACAGCGACCTTGCCTCTCCTTGTTCAGCTGACATCCACGTATTAGTATTACACGAGAGCGCAGCGTCTCTCCAGTCAGAGTTCTTGTTTCAACAGTGGGATAAATGTCATTAAGCCCTCGGGCAATCTTCTTCTCTGAGTGTCTTGGCTCCTGTGAAGTGGAAAACTGCTCCGATTGCTGGGAAAAAGATGAACATCGCAATTACACAGCACAGGCTCCTGAGTCCCACTGGGGGATCTCATGTAAATTTTACCACAATCCATTTGTGCCCTCAAATTCAGTGACATCTTACGTGAAATATTCACACATGCACGGAAATCAGTGTGTGCATTTGAAGTTGGAATGATGCGATGTTACCCTGTTTCTGCTTTTTTCCCTTGAAGTTTTCGATGGTTGAAGGACGGGGAGGAGTTTGACCCAGGCACTGACCCGGAGCTAAAGGTTACGGAGAGCTTAGGCTCATTTGAATTCTCCGTGCTTAGCGACAGTATGGACACCCTAAAGCAGTACCAGGGCAAATATGTCTGCTATGCATCCAACGAGCTGGGGACAGCTGTGTCCAATGAGGCCGTGCTCAGGACTGACGGTAAGGGCCCAGTGATGACGCATGAAGACCAACTGAGCAGCTGCTCACAGACGGATCAATACGTTTAGAGCACGTTCATCATTAAATGATCCAGCTTTACTCGTCAGAGAAAAACTGTTTTGAAATTACGCCAAACATGTCAAACACCATTATTGCCCACTCGTGAAAGGTGAAGGTGGGAGATAATGATTTTTCTCTTGTGTCTGGCTGTTACCAAAATATGTCATAAACCACTGAATAATTTTAAGGAAAGTTTCAGAAAATATGAAGTGGTTGTGCATCTACAACTGATGAAGATGGTTTTCACAGCTATTCATTAGCCAGCACAAAATGGCTGCAACTCAATTAGTTTTACAGCTATAGAGCTAACATTTGTTGTAGCTAAGAGTCATTTACAAGAGATACCGTAATTTCCAGACTATAAGCTGCTACTTTTTTCACAAGCTTTGAACTTATACAATGCTGTGGTTAATTTCTGGATTTTTGTTTTTTGACGGGCTAACAAGCTTCCTGCCACCAAAACATTTAACCTCATCACACCCGGGCGCTCATATAGCCGCCTAATACACATCTCTTTCGGGGGGGGTGTCCTCATGACTCAATGAGACTACGTATAAATAAAGGTTAAAAAAACAAAACTGACCAATAAAATTACCAAACAGGTCACAGTGGACCAATGAAACAAGGAGTGGAGGAGAGAACGGGGAGAGAGAATTTGTGCCCCTCCCTGTGGGCACAATAAAATATTCGGCCGTGGCGTAGTGGTAATGGCAGTCGTCCCCCGATCGGAAGGTTGGAGGTTCGAATCCCGAGTTTCCACACCATGTGTTGTTGTGTCCCTGGGCAAGACACTTAACCCCAAGTTGCTCCAGGTAGGACTGGCTGGCGCCTTGCACGGCAGACTACCGCTACCGGTGTATGAATGGGTGGATGGCTGGTGCTGTAAAGCGCTTTGGGGCCCCTCATAGTGGGCTGGAAGGTGCTATAGTAAGTTCCATTTACCATTTGCAGCCACTTGATATCAGTGTGAATCGTGTATTAACGTGAAACTCCATGTTCAGTGGGAGGCTTGGATGACTGGTGGCGAGAAATGGTTTACCAAAACTGGTGACATGCAAAGAGCAACTTCTGCTGCCAGTGGATGCTGACAGAGGAGCAGTTTAAAAAAAAAAAAATCCTCTGCAGGAGGAAGATGAAGATAGCGATCAGTGACTTCCTGGTAGGCTACTGTATTTTTTTTTTAACCAGCTGTTACCGCCACTGTTCAGACAAAAACATTTACTGTACGTACAGTATTTGTGTATGTTACAATACGTATTTAATCAAAAGTTTAAATAAATCTTTCTCTGTAAATGTCTTATGTATGTTACAACATGGACACTCGTGGCTTACACACAAGTGTAGGCTATATATGTACAAAATTACTATTATTGCTTAAATTTGGTGGGTGTGGCTTATATTTGGATGCGCTCTATAGTCCAGAAATTACAGTATTCTGAGGTTGACATCTGACAATATTGTATGCACTTGTACAAAACATATATATTTTTAAAGATTCAATCAAACTGGCTATAACTTTGTCTTTTCTTAACATGAGTTGATTTCAGTCTAAAACTCTGGCATGAACAGTGGCAGGTGATACGCACTCCTTCAAGGAACACCAGACTTTTAATCAGATTTGTTTTCAGCCATTGGGGAAGTTAAATTATTTGTCTTAAATGTTAGCTTAATTCTTATTTTCTAATTCAGAAGCCTTACAGTATTACAGTGTTCTCTCTCATAGAGATAAAAAAGGCGTTCAATACAAAAACAACTGGACTTTATTTGTAACAGAAGACGTTTCGCTTCCCATCCGAGGAGCTTTATCAATTCAATGAGGAGACTGTGTGAGAGAGAGAGATGTTATAAGCAGGCTGGGCCACTGACACGCACCAACCTATGTAAATTGGAAGCTAACACCAGGGCCGGCCCAAGCCTCCATGGGGCCCTAAGTGAAATTTGGCTTGGGGCCCTCTATTTTCGCTAAACTCAAGTCTGATAGCCCTGTTTACATTATCCTATGTGAATAGTGGTACTAAAAGTAACAAAAGGGGGAAATATAAGGAGAAAAAACAGTGTGTGATGTATTTTACAGCAAAAATGTCATCTGGTTTATTATCTTTGGTTCCAAAGAACTGCAACAGTAATGCTCAAATAATTTGTAGAGCAAGATCAGCAACAAACAGATAAAATAACTTGGATGCATAAAAATTAATTAAATTACGCAAAATCAGACAAAAGAAAACAAAAACATCAAGGAAATACATTACTTAAATAACGTAAATGAACAATGAAACCACGTAAAATGGTTTAACTAAAGAAGCTTAAAGTTGAATAATTTGTTCTTAAAACTATGTAAATGTATGCAACAAATTGCAAAGGCTGAACCTAAAATATTAAATAGAATCATATAGAAATCATTAAAAATTATGTTGCACTTAGGGGGCCCATTAGTGACCCCCGGAGCCCTAAGCAGCCGCTTAGTTTGCTTATGCCTTGGGCCGGCCCTGGCTAACACACACACGTACTTGGGATAACACGTGCCTGTGACCCATTCAAAGTTCAGTGTGTGAAAGCAGACCTTACAGAAAACACACACACACACATCCTACTGTATGTAAATTGACAAATCCCACTTCACACATTGATAGCAGGGACCTGTCTCTCATAGAGAGCTCAGTCAGTCCAAGTCAAAGTTGTGAAACCTGGAATACATGCAACAACTTGATAATCAGCAGTTGCACATGAACGTGAGCCCTGAAGTAAAGAGCGCCTCTGATTATCCATCATCCACCTGTGTGACTGGCTCTCTCCTGAGCGACCTCCTTCCCTCACTGTTTCCCTGACAACCGTTTCCGCAGTAACGCTCTTTGAGTTGATGTCATGTGAAGCTCTCTTCAGTGTCTCCTGTGTGGTTATCAACAATGAGAGGGAGGGAGAGCGTGCACGCATGACTCACATATGTTTTTCCACTTCTGCAAGACGAAAGACGTCTTGGTTTGTGTGCGTTTGTGGTGACACGTGATGAGGGTTGCCTCAGGAAATCTCTGCTTGTGTTATCACCTTTTTTCTCTCACCTGTGTGCATTTGTTCCTCTGTGCAGTTCCTCCGTCCCAGCAGAAAGAAAAAAAAGTCAGTGTGAAAGCCGAGGAGGGAAACAGCATTGTTCTGAAGTGTAACCCCCCACAGAGCTCCATGGAGCCCGTCATTCACTGGATGGATGAGCGTGAGTTCATCATCTCTGCTTCTGTTTCCTCTTCAATAAAATCAACTCTTGCACTCTGTGCCCAGCTTTATGTTAATCATATCAGAGAAAGACAAAAAAAGATAACGTATTGTAGTTTTAAAATTGTAAATGTGGATCTTATAAGGAACCAAATTCAATATTTTTCTACTTATCCTCTTAGTGTTGGATGACTAGGTAAGAACAAAGATGTGCGTCACTCATCCTCTACTCCTTTTATTCCCCTTCAGACCTACGCCATATCCAGCTCAGCAAACGGGTGGTGGCAGGGAAGGATGGCAACCTGTACTTCGCTCATCTGACAGTCGACGACAGCAGAGATGACTACACCTGCCACGTCCAGTATCTGGCGACACGAACAATCCTGGCCAAAGAAGCCATCACCCTGAAGGTCAACCCCTGTGAGTTTTGTTCTGGATCGAATCATGTAGAACAACTGATCAGACCGGAGCTGAAGCTGTGAAACATTGTCTTTTAGTTGGCAAAACCTTTACATCCATCCATCCATTATCTTTACCTTCTTCTTCCTTTTTGGGTCATGGGGGTCACTGCATATCCAGCTATCTGTGCGAGAGGCGGGGGACACCCTGAACAGGTCACATGTCCATCACAGGGACACACAAATGAGACAAACAGCCATTCACACTCCCTTCAACTAATATTTCCACACAAGTTTTTTCTTTCTTTCCAGTCGTTACACGTTTCTACCATTGATTCCAGACAGAGCTGGTCTTCTTGCGACAGCTATGCTTCTCCAACATTTTTTATTTTATTTATCATGAATTGAATTTTGTTTCACTGAAAGGTTTGAGTGTGATAAAATTAAAAGGTTCATCATCAGAACATTCATGTACCGTATTTTCCGGCCGAAATGTCGCACCGCCCGATAAGTCGCTTTGTCCAATTA
>JBBPBX010020892.1:0-18576 GCA_038048925.1 Garcialebias charrua | reverse complement strand
AGAAAATGAATTATAAATAAATCGAATTTTAGCTCAAAAATCTCCTACAGCTAACAGTTTGTAAATGACCACCAAGTAATTACTTTCTGTAAGTTTGATCAAAATCTGTCCTGTGGTTCTTGAGCTATTTAGCAAAATAGTACCCATTACAACACAGAGCTAACAGCTAACACATTTATGGTTCTAAAACTTCAAATTTTAGCTTAAAAATTTCCTACAGCTAACATTTTGTAAATGTCCATCCAGTGATTACTTTCTGTAAGTTTCATCAAAATCTGTCCTGTGGTTCTTGAGCTATTTTGCATTGCTAACAGTAAAACACTGAGCTAACAGTAGTTCATACCTCCAGAGCAGGAAGCCGTGCTGCGACAGAGTTTATCCGACCAGAGGAGGCTTCTGTCGGACACATGCTGGAAACGGTCGGTGGACTCTCTGGAAGTGTCAGAACTCCAGAGAGCAGGGGCCTCATGTATCAACCGTGCGTGCGCACAAAAACCTTGCTTACGTCACTATCCACGCAAAACCCCGTATGTATCAAAACTGAACTGAACGTGAATATGTGCGCATCCAAGTACATTTCCACGCCAGCCCCATGGCTGGCGTACGCACGTTTCTGTGGTTCTTGTTCCTTTGGCGACACTTACAGGTGATTCAGAGAAACTGAAGCCCCACAGTCTGTGGTTGACTTTAAGAGCGGCTTGAAGACCTTTCTTTTCAACCGAGCATACTCTGCCTCCTCATGATTCTACTTTTGATCATAGCTGATACTGTTGTTGATTTTAATTGTTTTATTATTTGTTTCATTGACATTTAATTCTGTTGCACCTTGTAGCACTTTGAGATTTCCATTGATGAAATGTGCGTTATAAATTGATGTCATCATTATTATTATTATTATTAACTGTTCATGATGTGAAAATGATTAATATTCCCACCAAACACACGATTAACAAGTATTACATCCACATGACGCAGTTAAATAAAGGACGCGCAAAGTTGTGCCAAAAATAAATTTAACAGGAACGGATTCATTCAGCCTTACTGGAGGATATAATAAATAGTGTAACACGCAGAGCATTTATTTATAAACAGATATAATTTTCTGATCTAGGATATGGCTTATCAGCCGTTTTCAGAAATAATCATTTTTCAGTTTGGCACTGCTGCGCTCTGGAGCAACACAGGAGCCGTGCATCACGCGTGCACATGCAGAAGCAGCGATCAAACTGTTCCCGAGCTTTCCTGAGGGAGCTGGCAGGCCGATCAGGGCTGTCCAGTCCACACAAAGCCGATTCATGTCCAATGGAATGTCTCATCTATATGATTCCAAAGGCTGAGTGGTCGCGCTTTGGAGCGCGCGCGCACCCTCGCCGGTGTTACACGGCAGCTGGAGGTGATTCATAATCTGCGTTTATTGTAGATTTCTCCAAAATGACACGTGAAAGTACACCATATATAACTTGTAGGAGAGTAAAAGCTTCACAGACAAACAGATTGCGCACAAGGCTGCGGCGCGCGCAGCGTTTGGAGACTCCAACATCACGTCATGTCATGAAAACTCTACAGGCGCACAGACTCGTTTCTTCATATCATCTATTAAATAAACAAAGATCTACCAAACATCTAAGTTCCTCTGTGTTTACAGTAATTATGGTAATAAACTCGTGCGCAAAGTTAATATTTTCACTCAGAATGAATGGATGAGCCGGTTGCGCACCAAAGCAGGGTGCGCGCACACACTAATACCGACACACAATCACTCGTTCTTTGCGTGATAAACACATTTTATTACTATTCTTACTTAGGATTATTTTCCTCACTCATATTATATTAAATTCATTATTTTCCTGAATCTAGAAATGATTTCTGATCGCGCAGGGATCAAACAAACATGTCCTTCACACATGCAGGAAGTAATTTGCATCTGTTTAACATATGTAAATGAAGGCGTGTCAGGGGAGGTGTCTCACGTGCGCTCAGTTCCACGTTAATTGTGATGTACAAAAGGAATGTGCGTGGATTCCGGTGTACGCACAGTTTGATACATCTGGATTTTTTTGTGCGTACACACTTTTCTGGATTTGACCGTACGTCACTTTTCAGTAGGAAATCCACGCAAGTCTTTGTACATGAGGCCCCAGGAGGCTGGGCTGCGACAGAGTTAGTCTGACCAGAGGAGGCTTCCTTCGGACCCATGAGCCGGGAACGGTCGGTGGACCCTAGCGGCCGAAACTGGTACTGGCTGCGCCCCTAGCGGCCGAAAGTGGTATTGCACCTTTTTTGCCCAAATGAAAAACTGTCATATCTCGGTCAAACATTGGTCTAAAAATATGGGGAATAATCCATAAATATGTCACTTCGCCCTATAAGTCGCAGGGCATGCAAGTTAGGCAAAAAGGTGTGACTTATACGCCAGAAAATAGGGTGAGTGTTTTTTGTCAGTCTTTACTAAAACAATTGTTTTTTATGCAAAAAACAGATAATTTTTTCAAATTTAATGTAAAATATACTTACTGAGTGTATTTAAGTGAAAATCTGATGAAACAATCTTTTTTATTCCGCACCAAAAATTTCATCTTTATTACAGGAACGAGTAAGATTTACACTACATGATCCATGTAGCGCAGCACGTGGCGCAACTGGTAGAGCTGCTGCCTCTCAGCGAGCAGGTCCTTGGTTCATATCCAGTCCGGGGGCCTTTCTGGATGGAGTTTGCATGTTCTCTCCGTGCATGAGTGGGTTTTCTCCGGGTTTCCTCTCACAGACCAAAAACATGCATGTTAGGCTGATTGGTAACTCTAAATTGTCTCTTGGTGTGAGTGAGAGAGTGAATGGTTGTTTGTTTTGTTTCTCTCTATGTGTCCCTGTGATGGACTTGCGACCCATCCAGGGTGAACCCCGCCTCTTGCACAGTGATTGCTGGACATGGGCACTGGCGACCCATGTGACCCAAAATGTAAGAAGTGGGTAAAAGATAATGGATGGATGGATGGATCGATGTAGCTGAAAGAAATAAGCTGTCAATAGACATATTAATAATAAATTCACTTGTATGTTACTCTGTACCAGTTTGCACCATTTCTAAAATACTGTAGTAGTTTGGTGAATAATACAAATGAGCTGGTTCTGCTTGTTTATCTGTTTTGTTTGTGTAGATACGGTAATGCCATTTCAAAATCACTCATAGAGAAAAGGACAGTTTCCTCAGCAGTGTTTGAAAATGCAACTAGACACCCATTTGCCCCAGACAGAGAATGAGATGCATTGTATCAGCATCAAGAATATCTATTTATGGCTCTGACCTCAACATCCGGGTGGACTTACCACTCCTCTGTTAGAGCGTTTGGCTGATAAGCCTAAAAAAAGAGTGTGTATAAAATTGCTGAAACACTTTGGTATTTGTTTAGACCCACTGAGTCACAATACTGTAGTCAAACCAAAGTGAACTCCTCACCATGTGGTGGCATGTTGTGCTGACCAAAGCAGTGACCGAATCCAGCGCACAACCCACAGTCAGCAGGGAGTCCATTATCATCTCCGTCTAGTTGTAATGAGATGCAGCTCACACTGAGAGGCTTCAGCGAGCATGTGTGGCTCAACTAGAGGTCAGAAAGAAGAACATGTGTAACATCAGACGTGAATCTGTTTTGTAAGGGAGGTATTGTTGTCTCTTCCCCTCCCTGCATCCATATGTGGGTGTGTCAGAGCGGCTGAAGTAGCTGCAGTGTCAGCAGAACAGCAATCTGAAAATTACCCATCCATATGTATGAGTGTGTGTGTCTCCTTCTCTGTGCATTTCCGCCTCTTTGTCCAGCCAATTCGTTACTGCGGAACCGGAGACCGCACATGATGATGCCTACTGGGAGCAACAGCACGTACCACGCCCTCCGGGGCCAGACCATAGAGCTTGAGTGCATCGTCCAGGGCCTGTGAGTGTCTGCCTGTACATGGGCGTATGTGTACCTTTGCTTTCACCAAGATAAATAATGCTCTTCCAAACTAATCTTTGCTGCCATCCATCTTCTCTCCTGCCACCTCTTTCTATCTACCCTCTTTTTGGTATTTTTCCTCTCTTCCTGCTTCTTTGTCTCCTCTCTGTTACCCGTCTGTCTCGCTCCATCCATACCTGTCTTCACTTCCCTCGACTTCAGACCAGCACCTGAGATTACATGGGTAAAGAAGAATGGCGAGCTGTTGGAGTCGCGTGCCAAGATAGAAAAGTTTGGCCGAAGCCTGCGCCTCAGTAATATCACAGAGCATGACAGCGGCGAGTACCAGTGCATAGCTCAGAACACCCAGGGGAAGGCCATACACACATACAGTTTGACTGTGGAAGGTACTCTTTCCTTTATTTGCACCCACAAATACACAGAAACAAAACTTTTAAAATGCACTTTATTTAGTCTGTGTGAAACAACGACAAAAGGCTACGGATTTGTAGTTTCTGCTGCATATTTTAAAATTGGTAGTATACACAAGTAGTTACGAATGTAAACTGTAAGTAAATTATGAATGAAGAACTTCTGTAATTCTGAAGAAATAACCAGTTTAATTTCAGATTAGCATATTAGTTGCCATGTAGATGTGTAGTATTCAAAGATTTACGTTTATTTTAATTCATGAACATACTTTAAACATCTTTTATATATGTCTTTTTTATAAAGAAAATACAAGTTATTTACACTCAGAATCAATAAAGTGCAAGCTAGATTAACTGATTATACTGATTATATATATAACCTGCTTTGAGGTGTAACATTGTACCAGTACATCAGACAGTAATAAATTAAATTATGTGTTAGTTATATTTAATATTAAAAAAGTATAAGGACAGAATGAAGTCTGTAACACAATAATTGTTTTTAGATAAAGTCACGTTCAAGCACCCTGATGCATGCTCAATATAATGCTATTTATAAGACTGAGCTGAACCCAGCACCTCAGACTGAGGAAGTCTTTCGGACGAAAGACGAAACGTTTCTACAATTTTTTGCTTTGTTTTGTTTTTTTGTTTTTTGAATGTCCAGAGGACCAGACTTAGCTTTTTTAGATCACGTTCAAGCGTTTATATTTTTTAACAGCCATTGTCAAATTTTAGGATGACATCTGCAGGCGTCTTCAAAGCAAATTAATTTCACGTAAAAGATTACTGTAGAATAATATTTGATCTGCTTGTCTCTTTGAGTTTTTCATATTCCAATGCTTTATAATGTCAAATGTTACCAGGTGTGCTTTTCTTGTAATGTTTTACTTGATTTCATTCATTCATTCATTCATTCAACCTTTATTTATACAGGCTAGCCTCGTTGAGTCACGGGGACTCATTTACAAGAGGGACCTGTCTCACTCACACCAAACAACCATCCACTCTCACACTCACACCTAGGGTCAATTTAGAGTCACCAATCAGCCTAACAATTAGATTTAGTGCCATATTCTGTCCTCTGCAGCTGCTCCTTATTGGAAAAAGGTGCCAGAGAGTCAGATTTATGCACCAGGTGAGACAGTCAAGCTCGACTGTGAGGCGAAGGGTACGCCCTCTCCCACTATGAGCTGGACCATCAACGGGACACCCCTGTCAGGTCAGAGCACAAAGCCAGCTGAATTCATTTCTACACACTTGGACACTTTAGCTAAGAGTGTGTAACTATTCAACAGCGATTGATAAGGACCCCAGACGAACCGTGACAGCAGACACATCACTGATCCTCAGGGAGGTCATCTTTGGAGACACTGCCATCTACCAGTGCCTGGCCTCCAACAAACATGGAACCATCCTCAGCAACACCTATGTATATGTCATCGGTGAGCTTTCTTTCTTTTCGCACGCCAATACCCTCTCCGTGTTTGAATCTGTATTTGTTGTAAAAACCTGTGTGTTTTGTTTCAGAGCTGCCTCCTCAGATCCTTACCGAAGACAGGAAACGGTATTCAGTTACCGAAGGCCAGATGGTTTTACTAGACTGTGAGACCTTTGGCTCTCCTAAACCTAAAGTCATATGGTGAGGCAGATTTCTGTGACTTTTTATTTAGTGTATGTGTCATCTGGCTGGTTTTCTCATTCTATTTCACAAATCTGATGTAAGTGGCTCTTCATGTGCATAAATTAGCAACCAAATGCTGCTACAGCTGGGCTGTGACTGAAATCTGTTAGCTAGGCAAGTATCCAAACATGCTGTCTTTTTTAAATAAATAAAAATAGAAAAAAGAGGTATTTAAAAGGGTAAATTTAATTTCTGAAAAGGTTACTTTGTCACCCAGCTTGCCAAACTTCTGATGTGTTGTCTTTTTTAGGGACACCGAGGTATCATCTCTTCTTGAAGGTCCAAGGGTAAACCCACTCACCAGCGGGGAGCTTCAGATATTAAATGTCACCCACGATGATACGGGTCTCTACACCTGCTCTGTACAAAACACCAACTTGTCAATCAGTGCAGAGCTGGAGGTGTTCAGTGAGTGAGACACAAACACACACACACACACACACCAAATACTTTAGCAGCTTAAAGTTATTGCACATCCTTCAACTTGTCTCGGCTTTTCCCCTCACATCCTTCATTTCCCCTGCAGACAGAACAGTGATCTTGTCGCCACCCAAGGATATAAAGGTGCAGCCTGGACACACAGCGGTCTTTACATGCGTGGCTTATTACGACGCCAGTCTCAAAGTTCCCATCATTCAGTGGAGGAAGAGCAATATAAAGCTGTTTGAATCCTCCAGCAGTCAAAAGTAATTTTGAATCAATTTTTTAAATTGATTTTATTATTGACTTTTGTTTTATCATTGATTTTACTTGATTTTATCACTTGTTTTATTTGATCATTGATTTTAGTTGCACTTTGTAGCACTTTGAGATTTTTGTTAATGAAAAGTGCATTATAAATTAAATTCATTATTATTATTATTATTATAAAAGTAAGACTCAGACTCTGAGCAACATCTGACAATGATCAGGGGATGATGTTAGAAATGGATTGATTTATATAACAGTAACATCTTGGGTATACAAGCACAGCTAGGAATACTGTTACAAATTAAACTTATCACGTGTTCCGTCAGGTTTTAATTTGGACTTGTCCATGACAGCGTTGACAAAAGAATAAAAGATGTTGACGAGATGATGAGGTAGAGAGGAGGGTATTATTCTGAAAAACCCATAGGTAGAAACAACGATGGCTGGATTTTTTTCAGATACACATTTGATGGGCCAGAATTCAGAATATCTGATGTGGAACCAGACGATGAAGGCCTCTACACCTGTGAGATCATCACATCCCTGGACAAGGCTGATGCCAGTGCCATACTCATGTTATATGGTGAGCTCACCTTTCCGGGACTGGATACACAACTGGCATAGACAACACAAACATGCATTTGTTTTGTAATTTAAAACATAATTTTACAATTATTAGCATGCAGTGCACAAGCTGTGGTGATAAAGCTGATGATAATGTTGGTGTTCCCCTCAGACCGACCAGACCCTCCAGTCCTCCTCCATATCTCTGATCCTAAGCAACGAGCTGTCACTCTCAGATGGACTCCAGGATACAACCACAACAGCCCTGTGCTAGGTTCAGTGCAGACAAACACACATTCTGCCACTCATCTTCTCCCAGCCTTTCTTATTTAGAGCAAGACTTTAGCAAATCAAACAACTTGATTTATGAGGGAAATGTCTACAACACGATTAAACTTCCTGCGAGCTCCGAGTGTCTCTGAATTATTTTTGCAGTAAGTGGGTGCATCTTTTCTTCCCCATCACACTTTCATTTTGTTTCCGCAGAGTACATTGTCGAGTTTGAGGACCAGGGTTTGATAGGGAGGGGTTGGGAAGAGCTGAAGCGAGTAGAAGGAAACAAGGAGCGTGTTGTCCTCCGCCTGTGGCCTTACATATCCTACCGTTTCCGGGTCATTGCCATCAACGAAGTGGGTAAGAGTGACCCCAGCAAACCATCTGAAATCCACAACACACCTGCCGAAGGTAAAAGTCATAGTTTTGCATTGAAAACGTTTTTTTCACTGTCAAAGTGTAACCAGATAACATCAAACTGTCTTTTTCTTCCTTTGAACAGCTCCAGACATCAACCCGGAGGACGTCAGGAGTGAGTCTGTAGACCCAGACACTCTGCTCATCACCTGGGAGGTACGCCTAATGTTCAAGATTTTTAGTTGCTTAACAAACTCAGCTACAGAAGTTGCATTTTCTGCAACAATGGTGTGAATACTGGGTGCGTAATGTGCCAAAAGTTGTTGTAGAATGAAATGATGAAGTGAAAAGAAGCAGAGCAGAAGCTAGTCTGCAAAACAGAAGCTAAAATCAGTTTTTTTTACTAAAAGGGAAAATTAGGAAACTGCTGCCTAAAAATACAAAAATTAATAAAAACTGTTGTTAAAAGTTAAAGTGAAGAGAACAAATACCTTGATAAATAAGAGTAACTGAAAGCAGTACCAAATCATTGGTAAAAGCTAAAATTAACAAAACTGTTGCATGTACCAAAATCTAAAGTAAAAAAAAAAAGAGTTACAAGCTTAAATTAGCCAAATATTGCAAAACAGTTGCTAAAAGCCAAAATTAGCAAAGAAAATATAACTACGATAATAACTAACTAAACAAAGTAAAACTAGACAAACTCAAGGGGGCTGAGGTAGTTTGGTGGTCACTGCTGTGGTCTTGCAATCCCAAGGCTGCGGGTCTGAGTCCAGTTTGTGTCAGGAAGGGCATCTTGAGTCAAACAACCCCTGAAGATGGGAGCAGCCAAACGAAACTTACTAACTAGCTAAAGCTAAATTACAGCTAAAAACTAAAAGGAGCAAGAAGACAAAAACAGAGTACTGTTTACTTGAGAAAACAGCTTTTTTGGAGGAACCTATATCTCAATGTATTTTTTTTGTTTTGTATTAGTTAGAAAATTAGAAAGATGTTGTATTGCTCCAAGAAATTCATAAATTGGCCTCAACTGTGGATGAGCTAAAGTCTTTTGAGTTTCCTAATGTATTTTCAGCCTGTTATAATTCAAGACAAAGAGGGGTAGCAATTTTAATACATAAAAACGTTAACTTCAAAGTATTAGATCAGGTTATAGACTCACAAGGTAGATATATAATATTAAAGTTATCAATATTTGGACAAAATTATTGCATAGTTAGCATTTATGGGCCGAATGTAGACGACGCTGCTTTTTTTCACGACTTTTTTTCCACTCTATCAAATCACATGGATTCCTCACTAGTAATGGGAGGTGATCTCAACTTTGGTTTCGATGACAAATTAGACAGACTGAATGCAGTGGGAGCTCAACGCAGTTGGCAATCTATAAATATAGTTAAACAGTATATGAATGATTATGGACTCTGCGATGCATGGCGTACTTTTCACCCTGATAGCAAAGAATATTCTTTCTTTTCACATGTGCATCACTCATATTCTCGTCTTGATTATTTCATAGTAAGCAATTCATTGCTGACCAATATTTCAGACACTAAGATACACACTATTGCTGTCAGCGATCATGCACCAGTTACTCTAAATTTAGATAATAAAAAAGAAACAACAAAAAATATAAATTGGAGATTAAATACATCACTGCTTCAAGAGGAAGAATTTTTGCAATACTTTAAAAAAGAATGGACATCATATTTAGAGTTTAATGACTTGCCAGGAACTTCAGCATGTACACTTTGGGAGGCTGGGAAAACAGTCATGAGAGGTAAAATAATATCCTATTCAACAAATAAAAAGAAAAAAGAAAATAAACGTATTGAGGAATTAGAGAAATCCATTAAACTATTAGAAGGTCTACAAGGAGAGGAAACACAGCAAAAGCTACGCAAATTAAAATTAGAACTAAATGAATATATTGATAAGAAAAATAAATTCTTGATACAAAGACTTAGATTAGATAATTTTGAATACGGTAATAAATCTGGGAACTTTTTAGCTAATCAACTCAAATTAAACAAAGAAAAAACATCTATATATGGTATTAAAGATAAAAATGGAAATATAATTCATGATGAGGGAAAAATAAACAAGGTTTTTAAAGACTTCTATAAAACTCTATACACTCCACAAATAAATCCATCTAATCAAGATATTAATGAATTCTTGGAGAAAGTAACACTTCCAAAACTAGATATTAGTCAGTCATCAAAACTAGACTCACCATTAACATCAGATGAGCTCCATGAAGCAATTAAAAGCATGCCTAATAAGAAATCTCCAGGTCCTGATGGCTATCCGGTGGAATTCTATAAAGAATTCTGGGATATACTGGAACCGATATTCTATAGAGTGCTACTTGAGTCAGAAGGAAATGGCAGGCTACCAACACATATGAATTCAGCCAACATTAGTCTCTTATTAAAATCAGGCAAAGATCCAGTATTACCTACCAGTTATCGTCCAATCTCTCTTATTAATGTTGATGTTAAAATAATTTGTAAAGTCTTATCAAAAAGACTAGAGAAGATAACTCCTGTTATTATACATCCAGACCAAACCGGATTCATAAAAGGAAGACACTCGAACACAAACACTCGCAGATTATATAATGTAATAGAGTATTCGTATTTTAAAAATATTGAAACAGCTATTTTTTCTTTAGATGCTGAAAAAGCATTCGATAGAGTAAATTGGAATTTCTTATTTGCTACATTAAATAAATTTGGCTTCGGGAATTACTTCATTAATTGGTTAAAAATATTATATAACTCACCAACAGCGTGCGTCAGGACAA
Organism: Garcialebias charrua; assembly: GCA_038048925.1. Classification (NCBI taxonomy): domain Eukaryota; kingdom Metazoa; phylum Chordata; class Actinopteri; order Cyprinodontiformes; family Rivulidae; genus Garcialebias; species Garcialebias charrua. The sequence goes on along the minus strand of JBBPBX010020892.1, from coordinate 7,839 downwards.
ATAATCAATTATCTTCAAGCTTCTGTTTACAGAGGGGCACCAGGCAAGGTTGCCCACTTTCACCAGCATTATTTGCTATTTTTATTGAACCTTTAGCAGCAGCAATAAGGCAAAGTGCGGATATTAAAGGCATAAAGGGTAGAAACATAGAACATAAAATTAGTCTTTATGCTGACGATGTTTTGCTTTTTCTTGAGAACTCAGGAAACTCAATATCTAATGTTATAAAGTTAATAAACTCATTTTCAAAAGTTTCTGATTATTCTATAAACTGGACAAAATCTACAGTTCTTCCAATAAATTGCATGTTTAATAATTCTCTTAATGAAAGACTACAATCAGGTAACATTAAATATTTAGGTGTTAATATCTCTCCTAAATTGGAGGATTTAATAAAATTAAATCATATCCCACTATTAAAGAAAATTGAAGACGATCTTACTAGATGGAGATCTCTACCCATATCACTTATGGGAAGAGTTGCCTCAGTAAAAATGATGGTGCTGCCGAGAATAAATTATTTATTCTCAATGATTCCAAATAAACCTTCAACTGAATGGTTTAAGTCCCTGGACTCTTCTATATCTAAATTCCTTTGGAAAAATAAAACTCCACGTATTAGTTTAAAAACATTACAGAAATCTAAAGATACCGGAGGATTAGAACTTCCAAACTTTTATTACTACTATTTAGCCAACAGGTTACAATATATATCAAAGTGGTTAAAACCGAAAGCACTAGATGAAACTTGGATAGATATAGAACAAACTTTATGTAATAATATTAGGATTTCAGATCTACCTTTTATCAGTACAGATTTAAAAAGACATGTCTGCTTTAAGAGCATCAATATTAGCTCATCTCTGACAGCATGGTGGGAGTATCTGAAAATGACAAAGTCTTCACTATTCCCATGTAGACATACACCTCTCTGGAACAATCCTGACATTCAACAAGAAAATAATATGTTAAATTTCACAGGTTGGAGAATGAAAGGTATTGAATGTCTGGAACACATATTTGAGGGTATAGACTTTATTCCATTTAATAAATTAATAATACAATATGACATTGATAATAAATATTTCCTACAATACCAACAAATTAAGTCAATTGTAAAAAATAAATTTAAGCTTAATAAAACATTGTTGGAAACACCAACATGTGTGTTAGAGTTTATTAATTTTCAACCACCCAAATTATTATCTAAAATATATAAAAAATTGTTTAGAATCGATGACTCGATAGCACTACCTGTTGAAAAATGGGAGTCAGATTTATCAATCAACTTTGAACAAAAAATTTGGTCTCAAGTATGTTCAAATACTTTTAAATTGACTAGAATCTCCAATTTACAATTAATACAATATAAGGTTCTCTATAGAGTATGTAGGAGCCATATAAAGGATTTAAGTTTAAAAGAAATGTTTATTTTTGTTGCCTGAATTGATTCTGTGAGTTACAGCCAGGTTCTATTGTTTGAAGAAAAATAAGCATTTGGAATTGTATGCTGTTGAAGCTTATGACGTGGTGCCTTCTGATTGGCTGTTGAAATGGGTATAAATATGACGTAAGCATTCGTTTATTCAGTAGAAGTCTGGCACCCGAAGAGTAACACAGTCTTTTGACCGTCACTTTCTATTTGTTTTGAATCTGTATGCCTTTTTTTGTGTATATTTTTATTAAGTTCAGTAAAGACACAAATATAATCGCTGGATTCAAGACCTCCTTTTTTGAAGAAATGTGTCGCGTATGAAAGAGCTTGAAGGGGCTAGACTAGTGAGAGCTTCTGCACTTACATCAAGTCAAAAGACTGAACATCAAGTCAAAAGACTGTACATCAAGTCAAAAGACTGAACATCAAGTCAAAAGAACTCTCATTCAGGACTCTTTCAAGACCAAGACAGAAAGGAAAGAGGACTTAGGACAATCTGAGAGTCGACTCCATCAAGGACCTTGCCGGAGTTGAAAAATAAAAGCTGCGAGCGCCGCCGTTGAGAGCAACAGAAACTTCAGGTTGGTTGCTAAGCAACAAAAAACGGTTGGTTGTTAAGCTAACAGGCGAACGGAGCCAGCATCTCCATTAACCCCGTGAACTGTGAAACAGAAATCCTACACAAAGGAACTCTTTCACACATGTTTGTGTGATCGTTTTAGAAGAGTTAGAAGCTGTGGAAGCTCACAGTTTGTGTGTAAAGATTTAAAAGTAAAGTAAACGGGACAAGATGTCAGCCGTTGGTGTAGTTGCGGCCGTTGGCCAGAAGAGGGAGCCAAAGCCCACAGAACGAGCTCTAGATGAGAAACTCATCAGATTAAAAGGAGCCAGAAGAGGAAAACTGTCACAGTTGACAAAAGAGAAGAATAACATTGAAAGATTGAAACAAAATGAATGCAATATTGATTTCATAGATAAAGAATCTTTACCAAACTTTGTCAAATGCCTGGGAGAGTATAAACGCATTAATGAAGAACTGTGTGAACTGTTAAATGAAGAGGATAAATGCAAAGACCAAGATGTGTTCGAGCATAGACATTCTGAGTTTAAACTTTTCATACAAAGCATTATACAATGGATAAACGATGTAATATGCCCTCCAGAGGATGATGTTGGTCCACACAACAGTGTTTCAAAGGCTAACTCAGTTATAAGCAGTGCATCACAAGGATCAAGTACAATTTCAACGCGGCTGAGAATTAAAGCAGAACGTGAAGCACTCTTAGCAAGAGCAGCAGCTATGAAAAACATAGAAGCAATTCAACTAGAAGAAGCCCGTCTAAAATTCAGAAAAGAGCAACTAGAAATTGAAACAGAACTTGCTATTTCAGATGCAAAATTAAAGGTGTATGAAGAGTTTGAAGACGCTCAGAAGTCTGAGGTTGATTCTTTTCAAGCTGCTCCAAAACTCAGAACTGAGCCTGTTCATTCTGCAGGCAAATCAGAAAAACAAGAAACATTCTCAGAGGATGGACAACAGGCAAATCTCAACCCTCCTGTATCAAAGAGCACTCCAACACATGTCCAGTGTTCTGATGCTTTTTCAGCTGATCTGTTTCAGGTTCTGCAGCAACAAAATCACCATACTGAAATGCTCATAAAACAGCAAGGTTTGTCCCGACTTCCTCAGAGAGAAATTTCAGTATTTACAGGTGACCCCCTTACCTACAGATCCTTTATAAGAGCCTTTGAGCATGCCATTGAGAACCAAACGGATAGCCAACAAGATCGTTTGTATTATCTAGAACAGTTCACAGGCGGAGAACCGCTAGAACTTGTACGTAGTTGTGAGCACATGAAGCCAGACAGAGCTTATAGAGAAGCAAGAGTTTTGCTTGATCGACACTATGGAGATGAGTTAACCATTTCCACAGCATATATCAAAAAGGCTATGGAATGGCCTCAAATAAAACCAGAAGACAGAAAGGGGCTGAATACATTTGCATTATTTCTGATTGGATGTTCCAACACATTGAACGATGTGGACTACATGTGTGAAATGAACAACCCAACAAACATGAAAAGCATATTGTGCAAACTTCCATATAAACTGAAAGAAAAGTGGAGAAGTCATGCTTACAATTTTAAAGAAAGAAAAGGAACACCAGCCAAATTTCCTGATCTTGTAGAGTTCATCTACCAACAAGCAAAGATTGCCAATGATCCGTTATTTGGAGATATTCTTGATGCCATTCCATGTAGTCAGAGTGGGGCACAAAAGAAATTTGACCAAGTTAAAGGCCTTTCAAAGAGAAGCAGTTTTGCTGTGAATATATCTCCTGCTGAAAAGGATGTAACAAAGAGTCAACATGATGAAACTTCATCATTCAAAACAAGTGCTTTTCAAAGCCCATGTCTTTACTGTAAGAACAGCCATGCTTTGAGTGTTTGCAACAAAATTAAAGAAAAGCCTTCGAAAGACAGAATACAGTTTCTGAAATCACAAGGTCTTTGTTTTGGGTGTCTAACTGCAGGTCATCTATATAAAGACTGTAGAAAAAAGGCCTCATGTTCTGACTGTTCTCTTAAGCACCCCACTATTCTACATGTGTTGAAGCAGGACGTTGTGTCAGAAGAAAACAATGTGGATGACAACCCACAAAACACAAGTGAAGTTACAAGTGCTCTTGTGTCTGCCGGTTGTAAAAGTGAAGTCACTGGGGCCGGAGAAAATGACTGCATACTTCCCATTGTACCTGTGCAGATAAGACACAAGAAAAACAGGAAGATCATTAAGACTTATGCATTCCTGGATCAAGGTAGCACAGCAACCTTTTGCACCGAGGATCTTGCGAATAAGTTAAATATTCGTGGGAAAAAGAAAGAAATCCTTCTTCGCACCATGGCACAGGAACAGAAAGTCTGTAGTTATGTTCTTACAGATTTAGAGGTCTGTGGCCTCGATGAACAAGACTTCATCACGCTGCCAGATGTGTACACTCAACCAGACATCCCTGCAACAAGGGGTAATATACCAAAAGAGCGAGATTTGGAGAGATGGCCTTACCTGAACCAAGTTCATCTTCACAGACTAGAGTCAAATATTGGACTTCTCATTGGTGCTAATGCTCACAAGGCTATGGAGCCATGGAAGATCATCAACAGCCAGAATGATGGACCTTATGCTGTGAAAACAGCTCTGGGCTGGGTGGTAAATGGACCAATCAGCAGATGTCAAGGTATGGACTTATGTGTCACTAAAAAACAAGATTTTCTTGTCAATCGCATATCTGTATTGAACATTAAAGACATGCTGGTGAAGCATTATCATGCAGATTTCCCAGAACGTCAGTATGAGGACAAACAAGAACCATCTCGGCAGGATAAACAGTTCATGCATGCTGTAACTACACCAGAACAGCTCACAGATGGTCATCATTGCATCAAGCTGCCTCTGAAAGATGACATGAGACCCCTTCTGGCACCAGAGACGGATAAAGAAAAAGACAGAGTCCCAACACCTCCCTCTCCTCCCAAGAAGAAAAAGAGTGAAACAAAGAAACGTTTTGCCGACTCAGATGAAGATGACGACGAGCATGTTCATATGAAAAAACACAAAAAGGAGAAGGCAAAGGAGGCAGGAAAGCATAAAGACAAAAGAGAAAAGGAAAAGAAAAAGAAAGCAAAGAAGGATGCTAGTGGTTCAACCAATCTGTTTAAAAAGTTAAACTGTGAGGCCAAAGATCGAGCTCCTCGCAGGCCACCAACTCATCCACCTGCTGTAGAGAAAAGCAGCAGCAAGCCCACAAAGTTAACAGGAAAGACTGAAAAGTTTTCCAAGCCTGTTAAGAAGTCTGCTACACAGAAACCAGACCACGAGAAGACAGAGAGGACCAAGCAACAAGAGGCTTCCAGACCGGACCATAGTTCTGGCTTTAGCCTGGACAGTGACGAACAAGAAGAGGAATGCACGGGAAAAGCACGACCTACAGATGATTTCAGAGAACGAAAGGAATGGCCTGAGGACGTGCAGCATCCAAGCTGGAAGAAGAAAATATCAGCTAATGATAGGAGGAAGAGGAGAGAGGACAGTGAGCCCAGACTCTACGTGGTCTGTGATGAAAATCAGGAGCCACCATAGAGCTCTGACAAATCTGACAAGAGCCAAGCCACTTTGAGTCTTGGAATGGACCTCAACATGGACTGGATGACTCTGGACGACTTCCAGACGCATCTGAATGGAGAATAAAATCTTTCATTAAGAGACTGTTTTGTAACCAAATTAAGCAAGCTTTTGTTTGATAAGTTACTGAAATATGTATGGCTCCAATTTAAGTTGAGTTAATAATTGATATGTTAATACATAGTCAATTAGGGGCCGGAAAATGTAGGAGCCATATAAAGGATTTAAGTTTAAAAGAAATGTTTATTTTTGTTGCCTGAATTGATTCTGTGAGTTACAGCCAGGTTCTATTGTTTGAAGAAAAATAAGCATTTGGAATTGTATGCTGTTGAAGCTTATGACGTGGTGCCTTCTGATTGGCTGTTGAAATGGGTATAAATATGACGTAAGCATTCGTTTATTCAGTAGAAGTCTGGCACCCGAAGAGTAACACAGTCTTTTGACCGTCACTTTCTATTTGTTTTGAATCTGTATGCCTTTTTTTGTGTATATTTTTATTAAGTTCAGTAAAGACACAAATATAATCGCTGGATTCAAGACCTCCTTTTTTGAAGAAATGTGTCGCGTATGAAAGAGCTTGAAGGGGCTAGACTAGTGAGAGCTTCTGCACTTACAGAGTACATTATACGGGTCAGCGAATGTTTAAGATGGGCTTTACACCATCTAACAAGTGCTCACAATGCATAAGTAACACACCTGATGATTATATTCACGCGCTCTGGTTCTGTCCACCCGTTCAGAGGTTCTGGGTACAGGTATGTGAAGACTTGTCTAAATGTTTGAAATTTAATATCCCACTCTCTCCATCTGTTTGCTTATTGGGTATCTTTGAAGATGTTATACTAGAAAAAAATACATCCTATATGCTTTTCACTGCCTTATGCATCGCAAAGAAAACCATACTCGTAAATTGGAAAAATAAAAAAAATCTTAGCATTAATCAGTATAAAAATCTCCTGTTAGATCATATTAGTCTTGAAACAGCATCTGCCGACACATTGGATCAATCTATTTGGCATTCTTTGATCGGCTCCGTTACGTAGTGAGGGTGGGGGGTCTGGGATGTGGCCTTGTGGGGCATTGGGACTGGAGGGGGGGAGGTTGGGGTTTGGGGCGCCGGGGGTTGGGGCTGCTTGGGCGGGGAGGACCTTGTCTTCGACCTGGGGAGGACCGGGGGGGTTCTGGGGGATATCTGCTAGGGACGGCATGCGGGCCCTCGGGTGGTCGGTGGCGGCGGTCATGGGTCGCCGGTCGGTGACCCGGCTGTGCTGGGGTGGTTTCGGGGCGGGTGCCGGGGCTTGGGACTCTGGGGGCGTGTCGTCCCCGGGCTTGGGCCTGGTGGGGGTCGGGGGTCTTGGGCTCTGGCGGGCGGGTCGCCGGGCTATGGGCTGGCTGGCGCTCTGGTGCCCGGCTCTGGCCGGGGGCTCTCGGCTCGCTGGTGGGTTGGGGTTCATATGCTGGGGGGTGGGTGTCTGGGGGCGTGACTGGTGGCCAATGGGAGGGGGCGGGCAAACCCAGCCTGGGTGTCTAATGTGTTATGTGTTCTGAAAGTTGTAAATATGAAGGGTGGGTATAGTATTTCTTCTGGGGTGGGGATTAAGTGGATGCCCTTGATGATGGTCTTGGACATGCTTGGCCGGTGTGCGGGCCCTGGTTGGGGCCTGTTCTTGGTGCTTCCTGGCTCTGTCGGCGGTTGGGCGGGCGCTCTTGGCCGTGTCGTCCATGTGGGATTTTGTGTCTTCTTGGACGGCGGGCTGACTGCGGTTCGCAGGGGTCACGGCGGCCCTGGTGGGTGTGGGCTGTTGGTTCTGCTGTTGGCGGCCCTCGGGGCCGTGTCCTCTCTGGTCTTGGCTCAATGGCCTGGCGGTCGGAGAGGTGTTTCTTTTTCCTCGCTCCTTGGGTGGACCTTGGCGAGCTGGGGGGGTACGCAGGGTCAGCGGGGGAGCTGACTCGCTGTGGGAGCACTGTTCCTGCAGATATTTTTCTCCCCATCCCTCAACACGCACCTCCGCCCTCTTCATCTTAAATTAATACATGTAGGGAATTTGAGTCTCGGGTGTGCTGCGATGGTTCTACATCTCTGTTGTTCAGAACACCTGGGACTCAATTTTATTTACACTTTAGACATTCATTCATAAACTTCTTCATAAAAGTCACATATAGGGAATGGATTGAGTACTATGGCTATGGGTGGCGGGATGACACCAATCTCACCCCCATG